>MJUU01034145.1:149501-175484 GCA_002080025.1 Modiolus philippinarum | reverse complement strand
AAATGATCCTACATGTACAGAAACTTTGAAGCTGTTGATTTGGTCGTAAATTTGAATTATTTAAATTAAAGTCTATCTAAGGTAAAATATAGGTCAAAGTAACCTAGTTTTACAATTCTGCTGACCATTCATAAAAAACAACGGCAGTAGAATACCGAAGGAACAAAGGGGTGAAATTCACAAAAATTGAAGTCCAAAGACAGGGCAAAAACGAGAACACAGAAAACAATGACGTTAGCATGGTTAGACACAAAAACAATGACGCCAGACAGACACAAAGCACAGAACCAGAAACCACAACATTCAGAACAAAGGCACTTACAGTGTAAACTCCAGTGAAACTGAGAGTGACATCAGGTGCTCCGGAAGGGTAAGCATGTCCTGCTCTGTTAACAGCATCCGTCACACAGTAAGTGAGGAAATATGTTTTTGAAAGGTCTGTTAGGTAGCTGATTGGTTATTGTCATTTGCTAACCTTGAAACAAAACCAATTAAACATCATGGCACGTGTTACTTCTCTAACCCTCAAACAGTACCAAGTTAAATTTTGAAAAGCTTTTGTAATAATCATTAATCAGTATTCAGACATGGACCAGAACAGATCGGTACCACAAACATAATTTACGAAGACAAAACTAAAATATAACAAGACAACACAAAAAACTAAAGCACTCACAGTGTGAACTCCCATAAAAGCCGAGAGCGACATCAGGTGGTGCTTGATACAAGGTATATGACCCTATCTATTAACCATGGAATGATATGGAGTAAATGCCCATTTGACATACAAAATGTAGTCGCTACAAATAAATGATTAAACCGAGCAATGGTCAACGCTTTTATTGTTGTTCTTCATTTTGATGTCACCATGAGGCCTTCAACAATGAGCTATGCTTATACCTCATGATAAGTTTAAGACGGCCCAAATACAGGAACTAAGATGAACTTGAACCTAAATTTGATTGCAAGTCGATTAAACGGAAAATTTAGTCCAAATTTCTGTTTATTTACCTGAATGACATGAATGATGACCTACTGTAAACAGGTTAAAGATACAATGTAAATGGATATGAAAGGTAAGGTGATCCAAAATAGGTACTGTGACAGCTATTTGAGCATGTACATTTATGTACATTTATAAGCTTGAATTATAGCAAATCAAGCGAAAAAATATATAGACAATTAGGTTAGAGTGACTTCATGTTTGTTTTAAGGCACTATCAGGGTGATCAGAAAAGCATTCAAATGCAAGGTTGAACGATTATACCATGCACATCTACCGAGACTGACTGAAATTTAAACTTGGACATTATTATAACTTGAATGTAAGTCAGTTAAGAGGAAAATGAAGGACAAATTAGCAAATTTTGCATGGCTGTTGGCAATTATCAGGAATGTATTCTAGACAAGGTCAATTAAGTGATCTTGCCATTTACGGTTACTCAGAATGAGACTTGAAGTCAAAATGCATGTGCATTCAAGTTTGATGACCCTACCCTGCATAATTTTCATGTAAAACAGAAATATAGACAAATTTGGGTTAAACCAAGGAATGGAACACCCTAATTTATATTGTTCTAGACAACGATATCTCTTCTCGTTCACCATGGCGACCTTGCAACATGTGCAAGGGATTCGGAACCACACCAAAATTTGTACATACCATTGGCATATAATAGGCATATGCTAGGCAACAGAGATCCGGTGTTGTATAACTTTTTTGAAAGTAAATATGCAGGATAAACGCGAAATGGCCAAAAAATTTGCTCTAACCACCATTTTCCTGGAATCTTCCAAAAAGAACTTTTTTACAGAACACATAGTAATAAATTGCGAAAATGTTTCACAAACTCTTCTCTGAATATATAGCAAACTATATATCGACAACAACATAAAACGGAAATTGGATTGTCATCGGCATGTGCCCGGCTCAATTCCAACGGTGAGGTAATTTAGTTTTATAGCTACCCATACTTCTTTTAATTTCGGTATGAAGCAACGCTCGATTGAAACCAATGCAGGGACACATTCAAATAGTTTGACCAACTCTTGAGACAGAAAAAGCAGTGTTACAAACTATTGTTTACCTTATCAATAATCAATATATTATTTCAATGACGTTGCTTACAAAATATAACTAAATCAAAATACTCCTTTCATTTCGATTTGCCAGTATCCTGTGGCAAGATCAAAACTGGAAAGTATGTTAATCATCAACATTACTAAGCATCTTTTTAATAGCAATGGAATAATGTTGCATTGCTAAAATCACACAAATTTTCAAATCAAACCAAAATTAAGCTATTTTTTTCACCCAAATTCTAGATACTAAAAATTTATATGCATACTCAAATTTTCTTTTTACTCTAAATTCAAAGTTTCTTCTTGTTTTGTGTTTTGTGTTTACTTGTTGTTTTGTGTTTTGTGTTTACTTGTTTATTTTTTTTAACTTAAAATATTCAATTTCGGTTTTGTGAGAGAAAAAATCTTCCTACCTACCAAACTAAAGTGGACCTGAGTCAGGTTTAAATAAACCAAAAGTCTGATAAACAATGTCAGCATATCGACAAACGAGGTCTTAATACAACAAGAGGGAAACATATTAAATAACAAAAGAAAACCAAGCTAAAATAGAAATGATACGAGAAAAAGAACTTTAGTCAGATGCTTTGCAAGAGTTAGCACCTTCTGCTTCACATGTGTATCTGTTGTGAATGATTGCTCCAAAGCTGTATAATAAAGGAATGTGGTAAATGGGACACACCATTAACATGATTAAAAAAATCACAAGGCTAAGTGAAAAAATGCGTTACCAATGTTTCAATAAAAGTCAATGAATATATGGCGAAGATCAATTATTTTCTAAAGGAAGTCTTTATTTGTTATTGCTTGTGCCTCTTTGTACATTCCAGGCAATAAAATATATTGAATTCAAGCTGTTGTCAATCTACTCTATGAAATTAGTGTTTCAGAGCAGTTTGATTTTGTTTTCTCTTGTTCGCAGGGGATGCGTGTTATGTATCAGTATAACTTTTAACCATACCTGTGGTATATGATTCAAATTATACCATGTCAGAAGCGAATATATCGCAAGGGATGTTTACACCTCTGGGGTGCATAATTGAAAAAAAAGTTTCTTGTTAGAGGTGTCCTCTCCATCTTCTCGTATTCCTATATATATTTCTTGCAGTCGTAGTCATTGATATATTTTAAATCGAGATTGTCATTTTTAGCATCTACTGGACGAGTATTAGTTTCAAAACTTGGCATGCAGCCTCTGGCTGATAAGTTGAATAGAAATTCATGTTGTTATACCTGCCGGGCATGTAATTCCTGTTTGAAGGAATACCAGATGCAGTGTAACATGTGATGAAGTTTTCTTCGCATTCCAATTTTTTCTCAAGTTATACTAGATACAGTGTAACATGTGATGAAGATTTCTTCGCATTTCATTTTTTTCTCAAGTTCTACTAGAGGGGTGGATTTCAAACTTACCCTATGGCCGCTACATACATTAGTTGTATGGAATCCGCTGTTGTTGAGTGGGTCGGGCTATTCTTTGGAGGTCATTTTTTTTCTTGATAAATTTGAAAGCAAGGTGCTGGTCAAATCTCATTTTACTTGTACTTCTGCATTAATTTTTAATATTTTTTCCGGATTTCTAACCGAAAGAGCTCGAAATCAAGGATACCACAGACACTTCCACATCAGCCTCGTTCCTTGACCTTCATCTTGAAATTGACAACAGAGGTAGACTTCAAACTAAGCTGTACGACAAACGCGATGACTTCACCTTTCCAATAGTAAACTTCCCTTTTCTTTATAGCACATCCCAACAGCGCGGGCATATGGAATTTACATCTCCCAGCTCATTCGCTATTCAAGAGCCTGTGTTCGATACAGTGACGTCCTTGATAGAGCCCGGTTGCTCACAAATAGGCTACTTCAACAAGGGTACATGTTACCCAAAACTTGAAGTTATCCCTCCAGAAGTTTAACTGTCGACATCACCATCTTGTGGACCGTTATGGGACATTTGTTCCCCAGATGACAACAGATCTTGCCATTTAAAGCTTAATTGTTGTTTTCTCTACCGGATTTGACATGTTCAACACGGCGGGTGTCTAGAAGGTGCGTACTCTACCGGTGCACCTGATCTCACCCATGTTTTTTTATTGGGTTCCTGTTCATCGTTGTGTGTGTGTGTGTGTGTGTGTGTGTGTGTCTTCATTTTTCTTTTCTGTGCCGTACTCATATTGTGTCTCTGTTTCTTTTTTGTTTCCGATGTTGCCAGATTGTTCGTTTCGGATTGACGGTTCGGTGCTCACTTACCCTTCTTTTTTTTTCTTTTCTTTCTTTCGTTTTTTTTTTTTTTGGTTTTTTTTGGCAGGAGTTTTCTTGACTTGTGTTTTAGCAGTTTTTGACTGTTTTTATGTAGTTTTTGCCATATCCTATTGATAAAAAGACCAAAGGGTGGCACTTGTTTTTGACGGAGTACCTTAATGTAAATGTATTATGCTTCTTTGTATACTCCATCCCTTATTCTTAACGTAAAATGCTGATAGATTTTGCATAATTTTTCCATTCCAGAGGCGGAAAAAATTGATTCTGTCAAATGATTGAATTTTAATTTTCATTGTTCATCTGATTTTAATTGGATTTGTTTCTTTAGGTTTCACTTACGTAATCTTTCATAAAGTGTATCTTCTATTTTCCCTTGCTATTACTTCTTTTGAGATAAAGGACTCAACGCAGATACACTTATTTAGTAGTAGGGAAAGACAAAACATATTTTGTTAAGAACCTCACTGAGTCAAACAAGAAGTACATAGAGAATGACGTAATCTAGGTGTGGTAATTTTTAATAGACAATATTCTTGTCGAATTTGGAGGCCGTGTTTTTCAGCAGACAATCGGGATTCCCATGGCTGCGCGCCAATTTTAGCTGATCTCTTTCTTTTCTCGTATGAGGTCAAGTTTTTACAAGGGCTAACACAGAAAAAACAAAAGCATTTTGCTCAGTCCTTTAATTTCAGTTCCGCTACATAGACGATGTACTTTCTCTTAATAATCCAAAATTCAAGGAATAATTACACCAGATCTATCCCAATGAGCTTGAAATTAAAGAGACTGCTGATACACCTACTTCAGCTTCGTACTAAGATCTTTTGATATACTAGTACATTGACGAAGATGGACGTTTGAAATCTAAGCTATATGACAAACGTGATGACTTTAACTTCCCAATTGTGAACTTTCGCTTTCTGGGCAGCAATATACCTACCTCTCCAGCCTATGGAGTGTACATTTCACAGCTGATTCGTTACTGTCGAGCATGTAGTGTATACAGTGATTTTTTAATAGAGCAAAAACACTGTCCCAAAAGCTGCTTAGTCGGGTATTTGTTCAACCTTTGTTTATGTTACTTTCATACATTCAGAAATTTTATGGCCGTCACCATGACATCATTGACAGATATGACGTGTCTGTGTCCCAACTGAAAACGGACATTTTCAGCTAGATTTCACGTCTTTACGCGGATTTGACATACCCGGTTTTGACTCAACCCTGGATTGACTCACTGATAGTGTGACGGGTGCCACTAATGGTGCAGGACATGCTTACCCTTCCGGAACACCTGATGTCGCTCCCGGTTTTCATGGGAATTCACACTATGAGTGCCTTAGTTCTTAATGTCGTCTTTTTATTTCCTTGCATTGTAGCTGTCTCACGTCCTTGTTTTGTCTTTGTTTTTCTCTGTTGCCGTTTTTGTCATGTCTTTGGACTCCTATTTTTATACGACCGCAAAAAATTTGAGGTCGTATAATGGTATGGCGCTGTCGTCGTCGTCGTTGTCGTCCGGCGTCGTCGTCTGTAGACACTTTTGTTTTTGGTCAATAACTTAAGTTCCAGTTGACCAATCCTACTGAAATTTTAACACAGTGTTCCTTGACGCAAATGGAAGGCTGGGGTGGGTTTTTGATATTTTGGCCCTTCCCGTTTTTAAAAAAGGGGCCAAAAAGGGCAAAATTTGGTGTTTTCGCATATTTGGCTGTAGAATATTTATTATTTATTGGATTTTGATGGGGTTTCTTTCAATGTGTTCCTAATTAAATTCCCTATCAGAAGTATGCCAACAGATTTACGTGGCAGGTACCGTTCATGAGATAAATGGGGCCCAAAAGGGGCGATTTTTAAAATTTTCATTTTGTTTATTTTTAGTCTGATTTTGACGCAGTTTTTTGCAATTGATTCCTTTAGAAAATAAATATAGAGCTGCACTATCAGATTTTAAACAACGCGTTTCTTTTCCGAGCTATGAGGGACTGAATGGGGATAAAATTGCAAATTTGCAGATTTCATAAAATTTTCATTTTACATCGGATTTTGATGAGATTTTTTTCTTTGGATTTCTCTTGATATAAGCTTTCAGTAATGTGTCAATGGATTTGTTGTTGCTCTTGCCGTTTCCCAGCTACAACTAACAAGGGGTCAAAAGGGCTGAAATTGCAATTTTCAGAATAGGTAAAATCTTTTATTTTTGTATTTGATTTTAATGGGGTTCCTTTCTTCGGATTCCTCTTATCATATAATTAAAGTAGTATGTTGACCAATTGACATACCTCTTACCATTTTCGAGCTCTTTCCTGTGTCCTCATTCATTTTGAATTACACTTGTTCAAATTTCAGTGTTTGGCATGACGCGGTCGTATCATGCTGCGCTCGGCGTAGCCCTTTATTGTAATCATCACTTCCCTTGCTCCTTCGGTAATCTACTGCCGTTGTTTCTGTGTCAGAACCTTACTATATCTACGCTTATTTTGTACCAAAACTCATCCAACTGTGTCTTGTTCATTGAGCTGCAGTCTACATAACACTATACGATGAAGCTGATCTTCTCATCATTTGTCAGTGGATTTATGTGGTCATCCCTGTCGAGATAGGGATCAAATAGTCGCCATAAAATTAACAAGAAGAAACTTCAAACGTCCATGACGGCTTTAAATATGTTGTAGAACCGTTGTAGAAATAAGAAATAAGTTCAGGAATTATTATATCATTGTGTGCAACTAGTAACTATATAACGTTTTCTCTTGCAGCTCAGTCAATGCAGATGCTTCTTAAACTGGATGTTATTAAGTCCCGGATGTCATCAGCAGCCGAAGCATTACAAGAAGCGGACAACTGGACTACTCTAAGCACTGATGTAGAAGATGTGTTCCAGTCACAGGATGTTAGTGCAATTACTGCAAAACTTTCCCGCATGCAGAACTGTTTACAAATGTTAGTAGATACTCCAGATTATGCCGATAGGTGTCAGCACCTTGAAAAGTTGAAAAATCGCTTGGAAGCAATGTTAAGTCCACAACTTATATCAGCCTTCAACAACCAATCTATAGACTCTGCTAGAACGTACACAAATATGTTTGCAGATATCGACCGTCTGCCACAGTTGTATAAGTATTACCATAAATGTCACAAAACAACACTTTTGTCTGACTGGAAAGACATACTGCAGACTAAAGCAGACGATAGTTTAAAAGAATGGCTGACCGAATATTACGACTTACTTTTGTCAACTTGGCACGCACAGATGAAATGGTGTCAACAAGTATTTGCAGACCCACTACCAATAGTTTGTGAACTTATCGCTGAAGCACTTATTTCTTTAGATCCCCCTATAAGCTCTTGTATGGCAACTTACCTTCTGAATAAAGAACCGCTCCCGGCTTTGATAGAAATCAAGCATATAACTGATCGATTCTCACATGGTTTCGAGCAAGCGGTCGATGCCATGTTGGATCCAGATAATCCACAGCATTTCAAGAGCATGGAGAAAACGCTGATGAACATTTATGCGCCATACAGAGCGTATGTCACGAAATACAAGTCTTTAGAAGACATTGCACTCTTGAATGCGCTGAATAATATAAAGTTAGATCATTCAGACGTCTTTGAGACCGTACAGCTCTTAGCAGGTTCCGTTAATAAATTGTTTGCAGTTGCTAAAGAAGCAGACGACCGATGCCAACAGCTTACAAATGGGACTGGTTATTGTTTTTTGCTCAAATCTTTGGAAACATTTTTCCAGTCGTATTGCAGAGAGTTTAGAAGGGTTCTGACAAACATAAAGGAAAAAAGTAAAACATCTCAGAATACAGAGGAAGACGAAGAATGGGCCAATTTCCAACAATCGTTAAGAATTATCCAAACATGTGGGGAACTGATCATGCATTTAGACGATATAGATTCTGTCATTATCAGTAACATCTTGCATTCCATTGGTAAATATGTTGTACCATTGACACCAGAAAAGGAAATAAGTCGTCATCGGTTTTGGGGGACGCACTCTTCCTTAGAGTCACATGCTTCTTTGTTATTGAACAGTAAAGTTGATTTAGATGACTTGGAACAATTCGTTATCAATTTAGAAAAGGGAGATACCCCATCTGTTGTTGCTGACATTAAGAAGGACTTTTGTAAATTAAGCGAAGAAGTTCACAAGTTTGCATTTGAAATTGTGTTTGCCCCTCTTAAACGTTATCTTATTGACTTATCACTTATGGAAATGTGGACTTCAAAAAGTGCTGGCGGTGCCTTGACTTCTGATCTTCCGACATTTAGTCTTTCTCCGCAGGAGTATATCACAAAGATTGGTCAATATATGATGACGTTACCACAGCACTTGGAGCCATTCACCATGCAGGACAACCCTGCCGTTCTTGTAGCATTAAAGCATGGGCGCCTACCGTACACAGACGAAACAGATGTACCTGAACACACGGCCGATCTATGGCTTGAATCAATTGCACGCGGAACGATGCATTTTTATGTCGAGGAAATTCTGAAGATTCACGAACTGTCGCCGCATGCTACCAAACAGTTAATCACCGACATTGACTATCTGTGTAATGTTCTAGACGATCTTGGTTTACATGCATCAGACAATATAAAGAACATTGAAGAATTACTAAAAGCAACACCGGACGATTATCCGGATGTGTCTGAGCAAATGCCACAAAGGATGACACATGCTATTAGCAGCATGAGAAACATTGACTTGTAGTATTCCTTCAAACCTTTGACAAGGGTCATAATTTATATCACAATGCATTGTTTATTAGTACAAAAGTAAAAATTTGTTGCGTATACAAGAATCTAGCAGTCTACCATTAACAATGAAAACGTTGAGTATATGAATGGCTATTGGTAATTTTTGTGGGATTGAATTCGCGAAAGGCTCATTACTATGTTCACAAAGTAGAAATTTGTTATGATAAGGTCAATTTTTTCCATAAGCGGTCAGTACATAGAAGTACAAGTCTGTTTGATGGTTAGTGTTTTGTTGTATTTTTAGCTCACTTCACGAAGTGAGGGGGCTTATGTGATACCTCTAGCGTCGGCGTCCGCGTCCGGTTAGGTAGAATGGTTAAAGTCCATTCCCGCTTACTGACATGCCCTACATCGACCTTATGGGTATGTATGATGCATTTTGGATGACAGCTGGAATGCATGCTTCCGATAGGTACCGTCTCTGACCTACATTTTATGCAAGGTAGAATGGTTTCAGTCCATTCCTGCTTACTGACACGCCCCACACCAACCATATGGTTATGTTTGATGCATTTTGGGATGACAGTTGTAACGAATGCTTTGAATGTAATCTGTGGCATTCATTTTACACATGAATGAATTCGTTAGCAAGAATAATTATAATCTATTCCTGTTTACTGACATTTTTAACATGTGACAATGCTGTGCAACGAGGTGAGCTTAGCAGGCTGTGGCTGCTTTCTATGTTTTTTTTTCTGTCTAGTGATGTAATTCGTGTGGGAGGAGCGATGTATACTAATCACAATCCATCGTTGCTGGAATCACATAAAATTGTTGGGCGTTCGATGGAACACTCGTGTGTTTCTAGATTAGGAGAAAAACATATCCTGCAAGTTTGTTTGAAATATGACTTCTATTTTTGAAGGACTTATTCATATTAACAAACGAGTTATGTTGGCTTGGCAAACCTTTAAAATCTGTAAAAACAAAATTTTAAATATAATGTGCATAACCAGATCTGATATACAACATATATACTAAAAGTTTGGTTGGAATCTGGTTGACAGTTTTGAAGGAGTCGTAGATTAACGAACCGAATTAACAAAACAACGGCAGTAGAATACTGATCGAAAAAAGGAGTGTTATTTGCAAAAATCATAAGCCAAAGACATTACAGAAAACAATGACGTTAGATAACTACAAAGCACAGAAATAAAAAAAAACACAACATTCAAAACCAAAGCACTCACAGTGTGAACTCCCATGAAACTGAGAGTGACATCAGATGCTCCGAAAGGGTGATCATGTCCTGTTCTGTTAACAGCACCTGTTACACAGTAACGAGTCAATCTAGTTTTGCAGTGTTAAAAAAATCTTTGAATAAACTACATGCTCGACAGCCACGTGAAATGTACACTCCATAGGCTTGAGAGGTAGCATGTTGCTGTTAAGAAAGGGAAAGTTCACAATTGGGAAGTTAAAATCATCACGTTTGTCATAAAGCTTAATATACAACAAAAGATCTATACGAAGCTGAAGTAGGTGTATCAGTTGTTTCTTAAATTTCAAACCCATTGGGACATATCTGATATTATTTAACCTAAATTTTGGGTTATTAAGGGAAAGTACATCATCTATGTAGCGGAAGCTGAAATTTAAGGACTGCAATGGGCTAAATGGTTTGTTTTCTTTGTGTAATACCTTGTAAAACTTGGCTATTTAAGCTTTTTGGACCAGTGAACCTCTAAAATCAGTAAAAACAAAATACTTAGTATCAGGTGAACAACATATCCTGAAAGTTTGGTTGGAATATGACTTACAGCTTAACAAACTGAACTGACAAACGAGCTATTTTGGATCATTGAACCTTTAAAATCTTAGTATAAAAACACTTCATACCTGCAAGGTTGGTTGACATCTGACTTATAGTTACGATGGAGTTGTGGATCAACTAACCAGATAAGCAAATGAGTTATTTGGCTCCGTGTACCTCTAAAGGTTTAAAATCAAATTTCTAAGTATCAGTTGAACTACCACAACTTCTCCATATCCTGAAAGTTTCGATGGAATCGGACTAGCAGTTTTGAAGGAGTTGCAAAAAAAAACGACAGATGACGTAAGACGGATATTAATACCAGTCTCGACTCTGCATAGCAGGCGACACAATAGTCTCTGTCCTATATGTATTTACATCATGATTTTTTAAAAAGTTTTATTATTTTTTTTTAATTTATTTTTTAGCAAAGATCCTTGCATGATAAACTGTATCATGCAATATTGTGTATAGATCAGGTTCCAACCGGTTGCACGTCCACTTTCATGACTAAATATGTGTTCTGAATGTAGAAGACCCAAGTAACCTGTGCCTCCTCTTGAATATTTTTACTGAAAGACTCTTTTTAGGCCGACTCCGACCTACCGTTGGGTGTGGGGTTTCCTCACCGTTCATTGAATATCTTATGGTGGCTTTGAGTTGTTATAACCTCCGTTTGGGTCGTTGTCTCTCTGACACATTCCCCGTTTCCCTTCTTTTTTCTATTTTTAGTGGTTTGTTGCGGTGGTATAGACATTGAGAAACTAAAAGAATGTTGCTGAACGTATAAAAGTAATTGTATTCTAAAATTTCGCTTGTTTATAAATTACGAACTAGAGCTTTCGCCATGGCCAAGGAACCACGTTCTGTTTTTCTGATGAAATCAATTTCTCAATAACTAAGTGATATTCTTATGTATGTCTTTCTTTAGTTGAATAGGACTGTCGACGTTAACTTTAAATAGTTAATTACCATATTTAGTTTGTATGATCAGATTATAATTGGTAAGGCAATGGTACTTTTCAAGTAGGTAGGTTTTGAGTTTTAGACCTTAACCTCACTATCATGGTCTAGTGACCACGTTACTGAGTTTTTCTCGTTAGTTTCTCAGAGTTCAAAAGGGGTAAGTGGTATGGCAATTGTGTATGTACATATGTAGGTTCTTTTGATGCTAATATGTCTGCCTATTAATTTGACCTTGACTTTAGTCAAGGTTTAGTACCGATCAGTGGCTAAATGGTCAGCGAGACATGATATATAGGTTTATCTTCAGCAGTGAATTACTGTTGTTTTTTACCCTGACCTCAATTTCAGGGTCAAATGACCATGTTAAGTGTATGTTATTCTATGATTAGATCCATTTTAAAGAAAGAAAAGGTCAAATTAATATTTGATAGGGTTTGGTATTTGATATAACCTCATGTCTGGCTTTGTTCTTTAATTACCCCCTCGCCCAACTGAGTTGGGGATGGGATATCATATATTTTCTTTCCGTCCGTCCATTCGTCCCTCCTCGGGATAAACGTTGCGTTAAGGTTTATATCTGAGAAACTACATGTGGCACCTCAATCATCTTTGGTAAGTGGATGTGCTTGGAGAGTGATACTGCTTCAGATGATAATTGGGTCACGCTGACCTATATTTTATGCTTCAATGACTTGGGTTAAAGTTTGCGTTAAGGTTGATATCTGAGAAACTACATGTGGCACATCAATCCTCTTTTTGGTCAGTTGATGAGTCTTGGAGACTCGTACAGCTTCAGTTGATAATTTGGTCAGCCTGACCTACATTTGATGCTTGAATGACTCAGGTTAAAGTTTTCGTTAAGGATGATGTATGAGAAACTGCATGTGGCATCAGTTATATTTGGTCAGTTGATACGTCTTGGGGAGTGATGCTGCTTCATGTCATAATTATGTCGCCCTGTCTTTACTTTATGCTTCAATGACTCGGGTTAAAGTTTGTGTTAAGGTTCATATCTAGGAAACTGCATGTGGCACATCAATCATCTTAGGTCAGTAGATGCGTCTTGGAGAGTGATGCTGCTTCTGATGATAATTGGGTCACTCTGACCTACATTTTATGCTTCAATGACCCAGGTTTAAGTGTTCATTACAGGTCATATCTTAGAAACTGCATGTGGCACATCAATCATCTTTGGTCGGTGGATGCGTCTTGGAGAGTCATACAGCTTCAGATGATAATTTGGTCAGCCTGACCTACATTTAACGCTTCAATGACTAAGGTTCGAGTTTTCGTTAAGGTTGATATCTGAGAAACAGCATGTGGCATCAATCATATTTGGTCAGTGGATGCGTCTTTGAGAGTCATGCAGCTTCAGATGATAATTTGGTCACTCTGACCTACATTTGATGCTTCAATGACTGAAGTTAAAGTGTTCATAGAGGTCATATCTGAGAAACTGCATATGACACATCAATCATCATTGGTCAGTGGATGCGTGTTGGAGAGTCATGCAGCTTCAGATGATAATTGGGTTACTCTGACCTTCATTTTATGCTTCAATGACTCGGGGTTAAAGTTTGCGTTAATATTCATACCTGGGAAACTACATGCGGCATATCAATCATCTTTGGTCAGGGGGTGCGTCTTGAAGTGTGATGCTGCTTTAGATGATAATTGGGTCACTCGGACTTACATTTTATGTTTCAACGACTCATGTTAAAGTGTTCGTTAATGTTGATATCTGAGAAACTGCATATGACACATCAGTCATCTTTGGTCAGTGTATGCGTCTTGGAGAGTCATGCAGCTTCAGATAATAATTGAGTCACTCTGACCTACATTTGATGCTTCAATGACTCGGGTTAAAGTTTGCGTTAAGGTTTTTATTTGAGAAACTGCATATGACACATCAGTCCTCTTTGGTCAGTGGATGCGTCTTGGAGACTTTCATGCAGCTTCAGATGATAATTGGGTCAGTCTGATCTACATTTTATGGTTCAATGACTTGGGTTCTAGTTTGCGTGAAAAATCGTAGGAGATACACCATACGTCACATTAATCATCTTTGGTCAGTGGATGCGTCTTGGAGAGTGATGCTGCTTCAGATGATAATTTGCTCAATCTGACCTACATTTTATGCTTCAATGACTCGGGGTTAAAGTTTGCGTTAATATTCATATCTGGGAAACTGCATGTGGCACATCAATCATCTTAGGTCAGGGCATGCGTCTTGGAGAGTGATGCTGCTTCAGATGATAATTGGGTCACTCTGACCGACATATGATGCTCTAATGACTCAGGTTAAAGTGTTCGTTAAAGGTCATATCTGAGAAACTGCGTGTGGCATCAATCATCTTTTGTCAATGGATGCGTCTTGGAGAGTCATATTCCTTCAGATGATAAATAAGTCAGCATGATCTACATTTGATGCTTTAATGACTCAGGTTAAAGTTTGCGTTAAGGTTGATATCTGAGAAACTACATATATGGCATCAATCGTATTTGGTCAGTTGATAGGTCTTGGAGAGTGATGCTGCTTCATGTCATAATTATGTCCCTCTGATAAAGTTTGGCATTTGATATTACATCATGTCTGCCTTTGTTCTTTAATTATCCCCTCGCCCAACGGAGTTGGGTGGGATATCGCATATCTTCTTTACGTCCGTCCGTTCGTCCCTCCTTAGGATAAAGTTTGCGATAAGGTTTGATACATTGTACCTGAGAAACTACATGTGGCACATCAATCATCTTTGGTAAGTGGATGTGCTTGGAGAGTGATACTGCTTCGAATGACAATTGGGTCACTCTGACCTACATTTTATGCTTCAATGACCCGGGTAAAGTTTGCGTTAAGGTTGGTATCTGAGAAACTACATGTGGCACACCAATCATCTTTTTGGTCAGTTGATGTGTCTTTAAGACTGTCATACAGCTTCAGATGATAATTTGGTCAGCCTGACCTACATCTGATGCTTCAATTACTGAGGTTAAAGTTTTCGTTAAGGATGATATTCGAGAAACTGCATGTGGCATCAATCATATTTGGTCAGTTGATACGTCTTGGAGAGAGATGCTGCTTCATGTCATAATTATGTCACTCTGTTTATATTCTATGCTTCAATGACTCGGGTTGAAGTTTGTGTTAAGGTTCATATCTGGGAAACTATATGATTCACATCAATCATCTTAGGTCAGTGGATGAGTCTTGGAGAGTGATGCTACTTGAAATGATAATTGGGTCACTTTAACATACATTCCACGTATTGGATTCCTAATCTTCACAAAAATCCCTTCAAACATCGTTTTATTTCGGCATCTAGTAAGTGCTCTACTACTAATTTTGTACATCCATTTAACTAGTTCACTTACTTGTATAAAGGAATTGGTTATTAAACACTGTGAAAAAACTTATTAAAACTCTGGTGTAAATTACTTTTGGAATGTAAAAAATTCAATTGAAGTTTTAGATAAACTACAATCTTTTCAAAGACCAGTCTCATCCATCGACAGTTATGATTTTTCCACACTTTATACTACCCTTCCACATAAGTTGATTAAATCAACATTGGGACAAATTATTAAAAGGTCTTTTAAATTTTCTGGTCTGCAGTTCATTTGTTCTAACGAAAAGCAAGGATTCTTCTATAATATTTTATACAATAATTATTGTTCCTGGACATGTGATGACATGATTAATGCACTCAATCTTTTGCTGGACAACATTTTTGTTCGTTTTGGAAACACTATTTATCTACAGTTCATAGGTATTCCCATGGGTACAAATTGTGCACATCTCATTGCAGATTTTTTTTCTGTTCTGTTACGAAAGAGACTTCATGAACAAACTTCAAAACGGAACCATACCAAACAGTGATAATCTTATTTCTATTTTCAATGATAACAGCAGGTATATTGACGATATCCTTACTATTGACAATCCCCACTTTTTAGATTATGTAGACATTATATACCCAGAAGAACTGAAATTAAATAAAGCTAACAATGATTCCAAATACTGCCCTTTTCTGGATCTAATTATCATTATTGACGCTGGTGAAATATAAACTAAAATATATGATAAAAGGGATGATTTTGATTTCACTATAACTAATTTCCCTTTTCCTGACGGCGACATCCCTCAAGCTCCATCATACGGGTGTACATTTCTCAACTAGTACGATTCGCATGTGTTTTTTCTACATTTGACGATTTTAATTAACGTAACCTCACTATCACAGCCAAACTTTTACAACAGGGTTACAGATTTCATAAGTTGTTGAATACCTTTAAGAAGTTTTATAACAGATATGAATATTTAATATCTATATATGGCGTTACTAGCAAACAGCTTATTACTAAGGGCATTTCTAATCCTCGTTTTTTACGTTTTTTACGGTAATGTTGTTAAGAAATGCCAGAAACTGATTAAAAATCCTGAAAAGCTGGGACGTAACTTATATATTCTTTACGAAATAGGGATATTAACAAGATACTCTGCTTGCATCCGTGACCTGAAAAGTTTAAATACATACTGGCCTCTCACTGATACTGTCGATGTCTACTGAAATATATGATGATTCTTAACCAAATCCTGCGGGAAGTTTTGGGTTTGATTTTTCTTCCTTAGTGCGACAGTGTTTTACCAGCAGACTAGTCTCCTTTAGCTAGCCGGCAGTAAAGCGGCGTGCACCCCTTGATCCATCTTTCAAAATTACGTATTGTCATATTCTCTCAAGAATGGGGTCATGGAGATAGTAGTCTACCCGAATTAGGTTTTATTTGTATGTTTACCAAACTATAGGGAAACGGGACAGATAAAGCGGAGGTTTGGGTACCCATTAACCGGTTTAAACCTACCGCTGGGTTTTGCTACTGCCGGTACCAAGTCCGGCTGTCCCGAGTTCCTATCGTTGTTTACATTTGTCTTTTGTCTAATTTGTGTTTTTCCTGTGTAGTTCCCTAGAAGATTGTGGCATGTAATTATAATTTTCAGCCATTGTAGGTGTTTCCTGTTGTCCCTTTTACATTGTTTTATTTCATTCAATGACTCGGGGTAAAGTTTGCGTTAAGGTTGATATCTGAGAAACTGCATATGACACATCAATCATCTTTGGTGAGTGGATGAGTCTCGGAGAGTCATGCAGCTTCAAATGATAATTGGGTCACTCTGACCTACATTTGATGCTTCAATTACTCAGGTTAAAGTGTCCGTTAAAGGTCGTATCTGAGAAACCGCATCTTAGAGAGTCACGCAGCTTCAGATAATAATTGGGTCACTTGATGCTACAATGACTCGGGTTAAAGTTTGCGTTAAGGTTGTTATCTGAGAAACTGCATATGATACATCAATCATCTTTGGTCAGTGGATGCGTCTTGGAGAGTCATGCAGCTTCAGGTGATAATTGGGTAAGTCTGATCTACATTTTATGCTTCAATGACTTAGGTTCTAGTTTGCGTTGAGGATTGCATATGAGATACAACATAATCATATTTGGTCAGTTGACACGTCTTGGAGAGTGATGCTGTTTCAGGTAATGATTAGGTCACTGTGACCTACGTTTTACATTTGACTGACTTGGGTTTCAGTTTCCATTAATGCATATCTGATCATTAGATACTACATGTTACACATCAATAATCAGTGGATGTACCTTCGCCCCTGGTGTCCAATACCATCGTGAAGCGACTTTAGAACAGATGCATTTCTAAACGATTTTAGCAGGGCAAGCTGGTTTAGTTGTTTCTGTACCGCTATGATCTTTCAGTACAATACGTTAACCCCCATCTTCAACTTGTCGTAGTTGAATGAACCAAGTGTAAAATGATGTAATCCACTTGATCCGGGAGGATATACTATATGTAAAGGCAAGATTTTTTATTTTGTTTCTATAAGTAATTAAATAAAACAGTTATTTCATACCCCGTTTAAGGGAATAGCAAAACTATTGCCCCCTCAGGCAACAGTTCACAAGTCATTTCCATCAACTCGGGACAATAGTTTTTGCTGTTTCCTTCAAAGGCATGAAATAACTGTATACTGTTTCCTTTAAAGGCATGAAATAACCGTATACTAGATCATATTAAATTAAGGGGAGTAAGAGTTGTCTCTCTTCATTTCCTTTCTAACTCACTTACACAAGCGATAAGCTAAGCATCCGAGTGCAGCAATGAAATGAGTTTTTAGAGACCTGACTAAGAGTTTCCATGTTTCAAAGATTGATATTAATTTAATAGTACCTTAATTGGTAATTATGTTTTCAATAATTATTAGCTAGTTGACTACATGGGTGAATAAACTCGTCTTTAGATCACTTTATCATTTTTTTCTAGCTTTAGATCACTTTATCACTTTTTTTCTTAAATTCAATAATAAATTCAAAAATTGTCTTTCAAAACTTATTAATCCGTTGAACAAACTTATTCATAAAGGATATAAATACAGCATTGTTGTTAAATCGTTACTTCTGGTTTTTGTTGGCAAAAATATTGATCATCTCCTAAATGCTTTACACCGTAACTAAATTTAAACAATTTTTCATATTATCAGTATTTGGCATTAAACAATATCATGTTCTTCTTTCATAATTGGTGACGTTGTTATACCAAACCTATTTAGAAGTATTTCAATTGAAGTTTCATATGTAAGAAGGCTTGATATCATAGTCAACGCTTAGCGCGAAGAAATTTATTTATTTCCTTAACAAGTACAAACAAAATATTTTTTTTGAAAATAAGCATTATGTTTTTTCTTTAGAAAATAAAATATTTTTTTTTTCACATAAAATCAGCGTCAGATTATTTTTTTCAAAAAAAAAAACCATAGCCCCCCCCCCCTTTTCAGGTTAAATGGTCGATCCCTAAAAATGCAAAATTTTGCATAAAATCTTAATTTTTCTTAATATGTTGTCAAATGGCTCCCATGGTGGCTCCTTAATTTTATATATTTCATGACTTTATGTACTAGACTAGAGTATTAAAGAAATGGTTTACATAAATTTACAAAGCAAGGCATTTTGACAATCTTCCGTGATTGATGGTTGTCAAGGCTTTCCATTGGAAGAGCTCTAAAATCACTCAATATATAGGTGATTACATAGTCACTTGTTTTAGTGCTTCCCCTGACTGGTAGGTTTAGCCACAATACACGGAATCGGCCGAGTTGTGACGAGTGGGTTTAGCCATATAAACTCATGTTAACGTTTATTTAAGTACGAAAGCCCCTCCCCCGGATTACCATTCGGTAATGAGGGTTTTTGTCGGTAAACCAGGACTACCGGTCGGTAGTTTTGGTTAATGGACCGATTCAGAAATGAAACGGCATTATGGGATTGTCGTTGTTCTGAACGTTCTTGATTGGTCAAAACGTATTTTACGAGTATGCTGAGCTTGCGCAACGTGATTTACGAGGACGGAAGTTGAATTTCTGAATTGGTCCATTTCGAGCTGTCAAACCTATATATATATATATATATACTTTAACACTCGGTAATGCAGGATTAGCAATAAAAACTCCCATGGCAAAGGTTATCGAAACCTCGATTACCGAGAGGTAATTTCTTTGCTAAACCTGGTTTTCCGGTGATAATCCTGGTTTACCTAAGTTTTTGTTAATTTCGCGTGCCATACTGTCGTGTTGGTTGCGTAATGGGAACTATTTGCTGTGGCTCAATTTCTGTCGACACCTTGTAAATTGTAAACTAATTCAAGTAAACATGTGACTCCGGCACGTGATATTGTATTTATTGTATGGAAATTGTCAAACAGTGGGTTGTAATATTTCTGTGGTTAAGTGGGAAACTTGTGTATCATTCTGCAGAACTTGCAGTATCGATACTTCCGCGTGTTACAAACCGCATATTAAAAGTTCCAGCAATCATGGAATTGGCCAAAATTGCTAAGAATTTAGTGAGGAGTGTTACTACTGGTGAGGTAAGCTTAGGCTTTGGGTTATGTAAGTAAGGCCAGGCATAAAAATTTGGGTACTTTATGCAAAATCAGAGAAAAAGCGTCCCTTGAAGATGCATTTTACATTCTTAATCTTCCAATAGATTGATATCCATGGCCATATGCAGATCCGGGTCCATACAAACAATTGTTAAATTGTAGGACAGAAAATATGATGATCCATAATTAAAAGAGCAATATGACAAAAAAAGGTTGTAGAAAGCAATGGTACTGACTCCTGGCTCGTTATAAGTGATGGGTTTAACCAGAGACATATAATACCAGTGATTTAGCTAGCGCTCGTCACTTCCGCCATTGATGAACCTTTTTTGGAAGTGGCGAATTTTTTACGCCTGCAATTCGTCACTTGGCATTCTAAAAACTCGCCAAATATAAAAGTATTGTGTTCATAATCTTTATCACTGTAATCTAATTGTCCAAACTGACACTTTAATTACACCTGTAATGCTAATTAAAGGATTAGTTAGTTGTAAACAAATGCCATCGGTGATTTGTTTACCTGTGTTCTATGGCCTATTATCACTAATTACCAGTCAAACCTGCTTACCTTTATGGCAATTACCTATCACTTGTTTAAAATTATTAATGTTTTGAACATTTAAATCTTTCTTCAGCAAAATTTTCATAATTAACAGGTCAAACTTCCTCTTTGATTTAAAAGATCCCGTTTTTGGAAAGTTGGGTTATTTCCCTTAAATATTGTCTTAAAAACGAATTTATTTTTTTTTTGGAATTGAACCTATGCTGATATTTGCCTTAATAATTATAACAGAAAATTCATATTTTACCAATATTAATGGTTAAAAAGTGTTTATAAACAACATTTGTTTGATATTTTGCAAAATAATTTCTGTTATATTACTTATTTATAGAAAGTTTTAAATGTATATTTGAATAAAGTCAAATGAAATAGCCGGAAAATGTTGCATGTACATGGAACTTAAAGATAAAAAAAAAATATATATCTCTTTCTGAGTTTGAAGGGATACATATTCTCTGAAAAAAAATTAAAATATATCTCAAATGCACAGCAAACTTTCCATGTCCATTATAGTTTTAAAGCAAACTTTCCATGACCAATATAGTTTTATAGCAACCTAACTTTGAAACAATCATGACAATGATGTGCATATTTAGATAACCAAATACAGAAATATTATAAATCATGGAATAAGTATCTCATACTACACATTTCGCTGCGAAATTTATATGCAAAAGTGACTAATGGTCTCAAAATCCTAGCTAAATCCCTGAATTACAGAGATTGGCAACTCTACTACCACCCCATATTAATCACAACAAACATGGTATGGCCACATCAAAACTTCTTAAACATGTTAAACTACTTTTAATTTAGTGGACATATTTCTAAACCGAAAAGAGAATTATTTTCCTTAGTTATTTTACAGTATAGTTTAGATAATTTGATTTAAAAACATTCATTAACAAAAGAGATATTGGCAAATAAAACAGAGCTTTCGTGTGGAAATCTGACGACGAACATCGCGGTGTGCCTTGTTTACTTTTGAAACTCCTCTTTTATTTCCTTGATCATGTTGATTACAACTTTCTAGTGATGAAAACTGGAAAAGTATTTTACTTTGTTGGTGGAGTTGAGATAGTTTTCTTATGATATTTTCATATACTATCGAAATATCTTTAATTTATTTTTGTGAAGTGGAAGTTTTATCGAAGTCTCGATGGCGGTGTGATTTCACGAGAATTCGACATGTTGCCAATCTCTTTAATTATATGTCTCTGGTTTAACCAGTATTATTATATGAGTAACTCCCCCCCCCCCCCCACTCAATAAATAAGCGTCATGGAAGAATAATTATGGAAAATGATTTACTCAACCAATAAGAAAATATTGATAGAAAATCAGTTTCAAAAGTCTCTTAACATACTTATTAAGTAAGCTAAGAGTCTTTTAACATACTCATTAAGTATGCTAAAAAGAGTCTTTTGAAACTGATTTTCTCTAATTCTTGTTTGAAATAAATACTTCCCAAATGATGTTGAATTTAATAAACAACATGTTTGGAATATGATCGCTCTTGCTGATTGTTCAATCATGTAAATGTCTCTTGTCAGTTTCCACAAATAGTGCAACCGGATGTTGATGAAATTAACACCTGCATCATTGTATAACAAAATGGTTTTGGGTTTTTATGACTAAGATACATGTATCTCAATTTACTGATAATATGACATTTTATCAAAAATATCATATTCAACACCCCTTTTAATGAAAGGCGCAATGATACACATAGCAAGGATGATAGCAACAAAATGGTGCATACTTCAGACTGGAGACTACGGAGATCGCCTTACTACAAATAAATTTAGTAGAAATTAGAGAAACAATCTCTAACATTATTTTCTGGTTTATTATGATAATTTCTCACCTCTCGATAGTTAAATTTTCACATTTTAAAATTTTCAGATAAACCTCAAACTGTGAAAATTTAACTATCTTGATGTGATAAATATATGTAATAAACTGGAAGCAATGTTAGAGACTATATATTTTTATCAAAATTTGCATTAGATTCAGTCTTCGGAAAAGGGATTTCAGGCTACCACTGTATACCCTTTTAAATAAGGGAATAATCAGTTTATAAAAAGCATTTTTATTTTTTTGACCAATAGATTATTTTGGATTTGACAATTGACAGGATGTTGGAATACTCAGGTGTCGGATCAGACAGGTTACACTGTACATGTGATAAGTTTTAAGGATTTGAGCAGTTATTGCCAAAATTACTAAAGTACATAAAGTAAAAGAACAATTTTTGATTAATATATCTCTTACTTTGTTCTTATCTTGCAACGTTATATTTCTCTATTTCAGAGTGTAGCTATCGAAACATTTTACCAGAAGCAGCCATGTGTCATTACATTCTTGAGAAGATTTGGATGACCCTTCTGTCGTCTTGGTGCTAAACAGCTCAGCGCCCTAAAGCCTCAGCTTGATGCCAACAATGTCAGATTGATTGGTATCGGCTTGGAGGAAGTAGGGCTTGAGGACTTCCAGAAAGGAGAATATTTTAATGGAGGTATACAAATGTCACTTCAAACACAGCACTGTAGACAGTCAGTTCTAATACAACACTGAAGACAAATGTCACTTCAATACAACACAGTAGACAAATGTCACTTGTAGAAAAATGTCACTTCTAATACAACACAGTAGACAATTTAATTGTCGCTTCTAATACAAAACTGTAGACAATTGTCACTTCTAATACAACACTTTAGACAATTGTCACTTCTAATACAACACTGTAGACAAATGTCACTTCAATACACTACTGTAGATAAATGTAACTTCAACATAACACTGTAGACAAATGTCTCTTCTAATACAACACTGTAGACAAATGTCACTTCTAATACAACACTGTAGACAAATGTCACTTCTAATACAACACTGTAGACAAATGTCACTTCTAATACAACACTGTAGACTAATGTCACTTCTAATACAACACTGTAGACAAATGTCACTTGTAATACAACATTCCAGACAATTGTCACTTCTAATACCATATTCTAGGGAGTCTCAATTGGGGCTGCTTTTTCAAATTCAAGTAAACAAGAAATAAAACATGTTCAGCTGATATTCACACTGGTTTTCTATTAAATACAAAATTTAAGACACTACTAAGTCAACTTCTCTGAAAAGTATCAGTATCCATGATCATGATGACATGATAAATGTTTTCTAAAACTCTTTTCATTTCTTGTATCTTGTAGATCTGTACATAGACACCAAGAAACAATGTTACAAAGACCTAGGTTTTAGGAGGTAGGTATTTTCCTGGTATTGAGATAGTCTTAAATCAAGTGAAAAATTGTATTACATATGTACAAATTTAGATGGTTCCAGATAGCCAGTTCCAGACACATAAAAACTAAAGAGTCAGTGGCATTACTGAAATAAGTTATTTTTAATCACTTATTATTTAGTAGTTTTTTTGTCTTTAAAGTCTGTTTCACTTCCTTTAGATAATGGAAATTCTCTTCTGCTGACTTAATATTGCATATTTCGGCACTTGATTTTGCATGGTTGTGTAAAAATATTATACACTTCTGGAACCACTTTTAATTTGATTATTTCCAATACATGTTGAAAGAAAAAACACTTTTCAAAAACGCTCCATGCTTTTAAATGGATGATGTTTTCCGCACACAATTATCGACTAGACTGGATCATTTTGAAATAGGTGTAGGCAGGTATATCTTTACGTCAGATGATAAACAAGTCTCACTTTGACTCTCACCATGTGCTTGGACCCCCTTTTGATTTAAGAAAAAACATGCCCGTAAATGATATAGTTCAACAAAATACTTAAACATGTAATTGAAATATGCATGCATTAAACCCAAAAGAAATATTTAAAATAAATTGTTAATGTACTGCTATTTTCTATTTAGTGTTTACAAACAAAAAGTTCGTGGATAACAATTGTTAAACCCGAACGAGCACACCTTGCTATTATTAGGTAGGTCAAGTCGGGTCATCTAATTCATCAAGTTACTTGGTCGCCCTTTAAATAGAACAATCCAACACTTAGAAATTTTCACCTGTTTGAAAAAAATGTGAAAATGCACCTGACTGCAGACTTTTTTGCATGTCGTAAACGGCAAATTCAACATTTTGCAGTTATGTATGATCATTCTTGATATACATACCAAATATGATAAAAGATCGATGTTGAAATAAAGCTGAAATCGTGAGATTTCCATTATCTAAATTAAGTGAAACCAACTTTAGTCTTCTGATCACAAAGTAAGGTTTTCATCAAATATTTTCCTAATTTAACATATTAAAAAAATGAAAGTGCCTCTATTGAAAGTAACAGTCAGAAAAACACAAAATATCTGTTCTTATAATTAAGTAAAGGAATATCGCCCTATAGTAATGAGCCTGTCCATCTGTCTGTCTGTCCGTCAGCATTTTCTGTGTCGTAGGATAACTCAAGAATGCCTTCACCGATTTTTATGATTTTTTTAGCTAAAGTTGAACTTGACAAAATAAAGCTCCCTTTTGTTTTTGAGGAAAATCAGAAAATGATTTTTGGGAAAAAACTGCGTTTTTTTATGGAAAAAGTGCACGTTTTGAGAATTAACTCTATATCGTACGATAACTCAAGAATGCCTTCAGCGATTTTTTTTTATTTTGATACTCAAGATGGAACTTGACCAAAGGAAGCTCCCTTTCATTTTTGAGGAAAATCTGAAAATGATTTTTGGGAAAAAACTTTGTTTTTATTTGAAAAAGTGTGTTTACCATGAAATTCCGCAAACAGGTTTTTGGGACACACAAGGGGGCGAGGCCCTTTCTGACTTTGTCAGTATTCTAGTTTGTATGTGGATGTACCTTGAAATATTGACTAAATTTTTGGAGTTGTATGATTTACAGACCTGTCAAGCTTTCAAAGATTTGCCAATATTGCCAAAGATCAAAGAAAAAAAGTTAAAAGATCAAAGGAATTTGCTGCAATTTGCATTTATGAAGTAAAATCACCGAGTCCTATCTCAGTACTGACAAACTCAAAAGCCACTAGAAGTATTATGCCATAGTGACAAGCATATGTTTTGCACAATTGAGTAGTGTTGGTGTTATACTGCCCTTTTCAGTTGTTGAGAGCTTATCTTGTACTGTATTTCCAATATTATTAAGTTGTTCGAATAATATTTTAAGTGTTATTGTGATTCTGAGCTATGATTGTACATTTCGGTCATTGTTAATTTTTCCGGTTGTCATTTTCATTATTAAGTGTTCGACCCCTATTTTTAATAAGCGATGGGTCTCATCAGTTGTCAGCCGCTTTTGTTATTGCAGATTGACTTTTATTAATTCACAATACTTTATATTGGACCATACACCCATTTATTGTACCAATTTACCATTTTTAGGGCCCCGCATCGAGATGCGGGTGCCCTATAGTTTTCACTTTGTCTGTCCGTCCGTCCGTCCATCCGTCTGTCCGTCCGTCAACAATTTTTTTCGTCAAAGATTTCTTGGTTTGTATAAGTTGGAATGATTTGAAATTTGGTCTGAAGCTTGAAAATGATAAGTTGCATTGTGTAAGAGATTTTCAAGTTTGTCGGACTTCCACTTCCTGTTTGCCGATACTTTGATTTTTTTACTTTACCAAATTTTTCGTCACAGATTT
>MJUU01034145.1:116600-141045 GCA_002080025.1 Modiolus philippinarum | reverse complement strand
GGGGGTATATAGGAATCACCATGTCTGTCCGTCTGTCCCTCCGTCCCTCTGTCCCCTTTCGTGTCCTGAGCAGAACTTTTGTACCGTAGCACCTAGGATTATCAAACTTGGTGTGTGGATGCATCATGGGAAGACGATGTGTCACGTACCAAATTTAGGTCACTGTGACCTTGACTTTGACCTTTGTCCTTTATGATAGTAAAATCATGTGTATTTCGTGTCCAGAGCAGAACTTATGTACCGTAGCACCTAGGATTATCAAACTTGGTGTGTTGATGCATCATGGGAAGGCGATGTGTCGCGTACCAAATTTAGGTCACTGTGACCTTGACTTTGACCTTTGACCTTTATGATAGTTAAACCATGTGTATTTCGTGTCCGGAGCAGAACTTTTGTACCGTAGCACCTAGGATTATCAAACATGGTGTGTGGATGCATCATGGGAAGACAATGTGTCGCGTACCAAATTTAGGTCACTGTTCCTTTGACTTTGACCTTTGACCTTCATGATAGAAAAACCATGTGCATTTTGTGTCCGGAGCAGAACTTTTGTACCGTAACACCTTGGATTATCAAGGTTGGTGTGCGGATGCATCATGGGAAGACGTACAAATTTAGGTCACTGTGACCTTGATTTTGACCTTTGACCTTTATGATAGTAAAACCATGTGTATTTCGTGTCCGGAGCAGAACTTTTGTACCGTAGCACCTAGGATTATCAAACTTGTGTGGATGCATCATGGGAAGACAATGTGTCACATACCAAATTTAGGTCAATGTGACTTTGACTTTGATCCTTGACCTTATGATAGTAAATCCTTGCACATTTTATGACCGAAAGCTTGGTTAAATCAGGTTTGTTTCCACTGAATTATATATTATTTTTTGTATTACCCTTTAAATGAAGTACATGTACCAGATATGAACTGATTGGAATAATTTCAGTCCTGACAGGCTTTATTTCTGTTTGATTTACTTTCCAATTACCATGTGGCTAAAGGTCAAATTTCAAAATGACATGCCTTGGTACTAAAATGCAGTTGCGGGGGGTATTAGTCTGGCTTTGCCGACAGCTCTAGTTTTTTTTAATTATGACGTTTAAAATTGATACCAGTTTCATGTACTTCAGGCAAGCATTTTCACATTGTACCTTGTCCTGATGACGCCCGTTAAGGGCGAAACATGTCGACAATAAATTACATGCAGTTTCCTTAAGTGTTGTAGTCAATCATGTTGGTATGTATTAGGTTTGTACGTTTGTACAAAACATGCATTGTACAACTACCATGACTACACTCCAATTTTGAATTTTTAGGATATTTCCTTACATCGCTTAAGGCCATTTAAATTTTTCATACATTGTACACAGATCACAGACCCACCCAACCCTTTTTAGNCCCCCCCCCCCCCCCCTATGAATTTTGTTACAGCTACTTATACTTACTGTATAGTTGAAAATTTATATTTTGTAAATGAGATAGTTGTGTTTCTGTCTTAATCATGTCTGTCATTTTGTTCATCTGTCGCACAAAATTTTAGTAACATTTTTCCTGAGCTCTTATCATGCTTATAAGATGTAGCTTGCTGACACCTGGTTTTAGTCATATGCATGTATTGGTCTGTTGTATTATGGTATTTTTTTTGCAATGATTAATTTAATTCGTTTTTGCTAACAGTGAGCATAAGCACTATAGTTTACAGAGTTTTTGAGAATATGACTAATGTAAGAATCCCATGACATCATGAAAAGCTTTTGCTCAGAATTTGCTATTGTCAAAGGCAACACCTAGCCTGTTAGACATGAATTGACTGTTTGCATGTGATTTTAACAAATGTTTTACCAATGTGTATATTTTATCATTATGGATTCAACTAAAATATGGAGCCAAAAAGGAATACCTATTACTTCATCCTCCTTTTTAGTTCACCTCAACGAAGCTGAGGGGGGTATTGGAGTATCCCTGGCATCTGCATTCGCATGTCCACTTCTTTGTCCACTTTCGCATTTAGGTTTATGTTTTAGTAACTATTAAGGGTAGGGTCATCAAACTTTGCATGCAGGTGCATCTTGTGTTGACTCACAGCCTCCAAAAAATTAGGTCTCTCTGACCTATATTTTCCACTTGAGTTGCTTGCATTTAAGTTCATATGTCAGTAACTATACATAGTATGATCATCTAACTGTGTATATGCATGCACCTCTAATGGTAGGTCAGCATCCAGGCAAAATAAGGTCACTTTGATCTACATTTTCGGCTTGAGTGACTTACATAAGAGTTTTGTGTCTTGAGTTCATATCTAGGTAAATACATCGTAGGATTATCTAACCTTGCATTTGCATGCATTTCTGATGGAAGTTAAGCATCCAGGCAAAATTGGGTCGCTGTTACAATGTGCCCTTACGAGATGAACTTTGTAATTGTTTATAACCTATGTTTTCAGTGGCCGTCAAAATTTAATATCCCAATGACCTTACCCAATTCCCTCAGTTAAGCATTTACTGTAAATTATTTTCATGAGCAATTTATTTTCGCCATTTTCATTAGAGTGAATATACCACAAAATAAATTGTTGCAACCGATTCTAACCATTATACAAATGCATCGGCATAAACAGAAAGTCGTGATTATTAATCACTGTGAAGTTGGCCAGAAGGGAGAAACCAGGAAAATGTACATTCAACTGTAATATTTTCTGAGTAGAAGTGAGACTGTCAGTAAATAAAAATAGATAAGAATTGTTGACATGAAAGATTAACATCAATGAAATTAATTGTTTACTGTATATACATTATAATCTTTCAGGAGGGAAGGAAGTTCTGTTAAATTTCAGACAAGAGGAGCCATCAGATCATGTAAATCCAAATGAAGTGTTGAAAGCTTTGGGCATTCAGTCAACAGTGGACTTTCCAGAGGCTCAAGGGGCCTCTGGATCACTACCTCAAAACAAATAGCCACAAAACAGTTAATAGGTAAATACCTTTACAGTATTAGAGGTTATTGTCAAGGATACCTTATTTATGCTTCATTTTAATCTTGATAAAGCAGGATTTATACATACTGTGCACCCTCATTGTATCGCCACCGTTTGGACCAGGGGTTAAAAATTTTTTCAAAACCTTACTGGTCCAGGACTTGTAGCTTGAAGAAATTCACTGGTCCTGACCAAATATTAAGTGGTTCGTACAGACTTGCCCAAATTTTGAAGCAAATGAAGTATGAGGCCATTTTTGTTCACTTTTCCCATAGGGTTACATTATAACGGTATTCAGGATTTAAAAGGATCCAACGCCGCAAAGCGAATGATTTTTGGCCTATATCAAATTTGATATCATTTATAAAATTAAAGAACTTCTACCAGCTTCGTTTTCCTTGACAGCCCACAACATTAAGGTATCAAAATAGATAAGTGAAGAGCGTTAAAAAAACTGGAAAATTCCTACTGTCTCTACCTGGACTTAATACAACTTTCTGGTCAAATATCATGGAGACTTTTTTTTATTACAATACATTTGAAGCCAGTTCTTGTGCTAAGCACAGAACAAATCGAGAAATTCATATAAATGATAAAAAAAAACTTTGATCTTCAATACACTTGAAAGTAAGGAGCAGTCAATATAATTTGACTCAGATCACTGAAAAAAGTAACAACCTGAAACCTGAAATAAAATATTTTCTCTAATTTTTCACTGGTCTGTCGGACTTTTTGAATGGTATTATTCACTGGTCCGTCGTTGAAATTCCCAAGTCCCGGACCTTGGACCAGTGGATTTGTTAACCCCTGGTTTGGACCAGGGAAAATTTTGGCGAAAAGTGAAGGTGTGGATATATAGAGGGATATATTGAGGGAATAAATTAAATAGAAACTGTAATTTTTTTATGAATGGACTTTGAAAATAGTGAGCAATAAGCAAGCTGCCATTAAAGAGGGGCGGTATAACGAGGGAGCAAATTACAAACGATATGAAACTTTCTACAGTGAATGATTAAACTTCCTTGACCCATCTTTCCAAATTACATTTTGTGACAGTATTTTCTTTTTGTGTGTGGAACCTTTACAAACTTTTAAATTGTTCTCAGGTCTAAATTGACATCCTTTCTAACTAGATTTTATTGCTAAGGTCAAGCAAATTTCATTTCAGTGAAAGTTTTGTAACTTTGTTGACATTTGCAGTAAAATGTTGATAAGCTTAGATATCCTATAAAGGTAAAGGCAACCCCTAGAAAAATCTTTTTCTTAAGGTCGGTCAAAGCTACATATATGGCCTTATACATGGAAGCTTTAGGGAGTTGCAATATATATGTTGGGCCATTTTTGTCTTCATCAGAGCATCAGATGTTGGTAGAGGCATAATCTTGATATGGGAAAGATTCCAGTGATTTTCTTTGTCATTTGCAACAGGGGCCTTGGTCCCATATACAACTGGAAAAATTACTAGATAAAACATTTAAATTCAGAAAACAATTTCATCATATTTAACTTTTAACTGAAGCAAAATTTACTACTGAAACATAAAGCAGCAAGTTTGGTGATGAAACCAACAAATAAGTAATAATAACTGTTTTCTGATACAGCAAACATTTTAGAAAATGATCATTTTAGGAATATTTTTAGGAAGATTTGGAATTGGGAATTTTTCTACATGAAATCTTCTTTTCCAGTATGAACCAATGTAAGAGTGACTTTTTCTCTAATTCTTATGCTGTTCTCATCAATTTCAAAGCATGGGAGATCAAAGTGTTTTCCCACGTGTGGGTTGATTGATCTCGCGATTTCATTGGATATCGAAAAGGTCACAAACTTTTCTTTAAATAGCAAAATATACCTTAAATAAATTTATTTCGAGTGTAAACCAATGTAAAAAGTATTGACTCAAAGCATACATTGTTTATTTATCTTGAATCACATATGATCGATTTGCTTTTGTTGATTTTCACGCAATGTAAATTTCATATCTAGTGACATTGCAGTATTGATTGTAGAGGCCCACGACGGGGTAGAAACTAAAACACATCAAAATGTCATTAATTTTAGAATTAGAGAAATAAAATTTACCATTTGCAAGTCCTTGATTATCATAGTTCTACTGTCTCAAGGGTTAAACATAAAAGTTTAACCCTTTCGACAGTAGAACTATGATTATCAACGACTTGAAAGGATAGATTCTTTATTTCTCCAATTTTTAGCAAATTTAGCAAACGCCTGAAAGTTTCTACAACTAGAACTAAGTTGATTATGAAATTTCTCACATCGACTTAAAAGAAATTTGCAAATGTTTGAAAACGAGGCTTGCCGAGTTTTTAAACATTTGAATATTTATTTAAGAAGATGTGAGAAATTTCATAATTAACATGTTTAAGTTGTAGAAAATGTTTCTCTAATGACATAATGTAAAACACCGAGGATTATATTCCGAAAAGATTTGGTGGGAAATTCCATGTGAGATGTTCTCTCTCTAGTGAAGAGAAATAGAGATTATTATATGGCATTTTTCATATTATATCCCATATCATCCCTAGACATCCATATAAGCCTGAGGGCCAAAGGCCAGAGGGCTAATATGGGTCGAGGGATGATATGGGATATGATATGTAAAATGCCATATCATAAACTATTTATCATATACTTCAACAATTGACCAGTTTTACTCTTCTTTATTTCATAGAAAATGATATCACGTAAAACTAAATTATTTGTCTGTAAAATGTGTGTCATTTAGTCAGTGTCGTTTTCAACAGAATTTGTTTCAAAGGGAACATGTTCGTTTCATTTTGGACATCATTTACTATATTAAACAAAAAGTTAACTAAAACGATACAATAAAATGTTCACTTATGAGAATAGGCTTAGCGAAGAGAAAAAAAAGGTTTTTGCCATTTCATTATTTTCCATGTGTGTTTTACATTTCAACAGATAGTTCCCCTTGTTTGGTGTTTCTCATTTTTCAACAAACAGGATATTTTCAAATGGAAAAGAAAATTAATGTATCTCATATCATTAAATGTAAGGACATTTGTACTGAAAGTTGTAAATAAATTGCTGTGAAAATTTTTTACACAAAATCATGCACATGAAATGACATGCTGTTTCATCATAGCTTCTATACACAGGGATGTGGAGATCTAATTTTAATTAGATTGACCAGGTCCCAGTAGCCCAAGGCCCCTAAAAATTGATCTGTGCTACTAGAAATTTTAAAATCAGTAGCTCAGGTGGCTACTGAAATATCCTGCATTTTTGGTTGACAATATAGTCCTGCGTTAGTTAAATTATTGGCTGGGCTTCTGAACTCTGTTTGCTAGGGGCGCAGCTGGCCACTTTGCCAACATTTCAAATGTTCATACCTGAATTTAAAATACATGTGTGTGATAAACACTTACATTTATTATCATCGCTTATATTTGGTAAAGAGTACTTTGATTCAAGGTAAACTTAATTCTTGCTTAATCTTTGCTAACACTGGCATTTTTCTTCACAAAACCAAACGACGAAAGTATTTTCATAACAACGTGGGTCATTAACTTGAACAACTACATAATACAAATGTAGTAAGAAACTTGTATCGGTTGTACACTAAAAATCCGCAAAAATGTTACTTGTTCCAAGTAAATAAATAAATTGATTTATGACTTGAGCTGGTAAAATTATACTGAAATATGTGAACCTTTGTTTATTCGATGAATTGGGAAATCGTCAGTCGCCAGTTTGAAAAATCCATATTTTGCCCATGTGATACGGATTTCATATTACACGCCTGTGTAATACAGATTTCATATTACACCCCCTGAAGATATGACTGGCTAAATTCTTTCTTTATGACACATGCAAAAAGACATATATTTTGAGTAAGTATATGATAAATATTTTTATCACATCGGTCAGGCGTAGGTTAATTTTGCTAGAAATTAGAGAAACTTTATGTTTATATCTTTGATTACAAACATCTTCTGTTTATAGAGAAATTCATACTAAAGTAACTGGATGTTTACTTTGATTGATAAATACAGTTGAACCTCAATGGCTCGAACTGCAGTAACTCCAACACCTTGGATGTCTAGAACCCTTTATTTGGACCCTTTGTTCAAATTTATACACAGTTAGACCTACGATAGTTTGAACACCTCTCTGGCTCCAACTGTTTTAATCAGTCCCTTGGGTGTTTGAGCTATCGAAGTTCCACTGTATATCCAAAGGTTATTGTATTCAGTAATCAAATTAAAGAATAAGTGCATTTACTCAATGATTAATCAATTATTATTTCTAAACACTACCTAGCGCCTTGAGTAATCCTTATAGAAACTCAAAGAATGTTGTGCATGTTCAAAATACTGTTATTTCATACTGCATATGTACTGGTAGTGTAAAGTTTAGTGTATGAATAATAGTGACAACAAAAGTCTGAATCAATCACAGGGAGAGACCAGTAAGGAAAATCCGTATAACAAACGACAGAATCAAGGAGACACAACCAAACACAGAACATTTTTGGCAAGCTGTCACATTCCAGACTTGGAACAAGCATTATATAAATAAAATGGTGGGTTAAACCAGGTTTAATGATGCATCAACCTCCAACCTATGTGATGACTAACTATAGCTTCTGTGTGCCCAGATTGTGTTTAAAGCCAAAGCCATAACATTGTCAAAACATTGCAATTTTTTTCACACAGGTGAAATGTTTTTGGCGTTCGATGTACAAGCCTTATATGAAAAGTGGTTTAAAAAGGGTTAGAATCAGGCTGTAAAAAAGTGGTCGATACCTTCATATAATCTTTTTTTGAATAAACATTTATATCATGAATTCATCACCTAAAAAATTGTATTAAGTGCCTTTTTTGTTTCAGTGTTAAAATACAGCTGCAGCATGTCACCATTAGTTACAGATCTGACAGTGTGTAGTGTCATGATGTCTTCTTCCAGAAAGCATGCTTCATGGTGGAGTTAGACTGAGTTATCTTCCTTGATTTAAAGGCAGATTGCTACCAGATGTCACCTCTGCAACTGATAATATACATGATAAAGTTGTTTGTTAAGTTAATTGAATGAATTCAGGTTATAAATTCCATTTGTTATAGATATTTTTTCATATTCATATCTTTTGTATGTTTATGTATGAGTGGATATTTCTTGTGTATTGCATGAAAAATGAATAAATTGTAAGCATTGTTAATCATTGGATTTATAATAAAAGTATGAAAGTGTATTTGAAGTGTTAATTATGCCCCCATGGATCGAAGATTCTGGTGGCATACAGTTGTTGGTCTGTCTGTCTGTTTCTTTTTCTGTGTGTCCACAAAAAACCTCAACATTTTGTATATCTTTTGAATGGTAAGTAATAGGGCTTTCATACTTTGCATAAATATTCCTTGTGGCAAGACCTTTCAAACAATACCAAAATTTTTTACCTCATAATAAAGACCTTGGCATGATTGTGATGAGCTTTTTTGAAAAAAATAATGAACTTTAACTTTGGCTATATCTTTTGAATGTAAGTAAGTGGAAAGTGGTATAGCTTTTATACTTTGCTTGTGCATTCCTTTTGGCAAGACCTTCTAATTGATATCAGAATATTTGATCTTGTGACCTTGACCTTGACATGTGAACAAATGCATAAAAATTTTAACATTGAGTATATCTTTTGAAAAGTAAATGATAGAGCTTTCATATTTTGCATGTACAGATGATGTTTGATAGCTCGAACACTCAAAGGACCAATGAAATCAGTTCAAGCTAGAGGGATGGTCCAGCAATCCAAGTCCAACTATGTTTCAACAAAGGGACCAGAAATTGAGTTCAAGTCATCCATGGTATTGGGGTTATGGCAGTTAGAGCCATCGAAGTTCTACTGTATATTCTTTGTGGAAAGACCTTTCAGTTGGAACTAGAATACTGTGAATTCATTTTTATTCGTGGGGTACCAATTTTCATGGTTTTCATGGTTGTCCCCTAACCATGAATTCAAATACTCAAGGAAATATGATTTTCTTGTGCAAGTTTCAAACACAAGTGAATTAACATAATGAAAAATCTGATCAACGAAGGCCGTAACCTTGCTGTTGTACTGAGCCCACACAACCTGATATATCCATAAAAGGGTAGATATACAATCTCTTTAGCCTTTAATAGCAGCAAAATAAGTTCAAATGCTTTATTTTCAACCAGCGGTAAGTGGCTTCCTGTTTTGTTTTGTTTTTTTTTTCAATTATGCTAAAGTGTTGCTTTCCAGTTAAGAAGTTTGGACAAGAATCATCTCAATTTAGTTTTGAAGAGATATTAGTAATGAAACTTTTATAATTTTAATCATGTTCTACTGAAAACAACATGTTTATTTTGCAATCAATACAGGTGTCTATTTATAAATAAGAAATGTTAGTAAGGTTATGTCAGATGATTACTTAATGAAATAATATGAATTGTTAATTCTTGGTGACACTTTAATTACAGGTACAGTTCTTAATTTTGGTGTTTTGACATCAATACTGGTATTAAAGCCATGCATTTTAGATTATTTTTATTAAATTGAAACAAGTGGCAATCCACAAATTTACGTATACCAAGAAATGTCTAATTTTCTCTACCCACGAAAATTTATCCCCACAAAATTAAATGAATTCACAGTATTTGACCTCATGACCTTGACCTTTGCATGTGACTAACTTTGGTAAAATTTCACCAGAAAAATGAAATTATATTTTATGTTATTTTATATACAGAAACATTAAACTCATTTATGAGAAATTTTTTATTGAAATCTGTAGAATGCTTTGTAAAAAGATCTTCCAAATTATTTGGCATATTTTCATCATTTAAAACATTTTGTATACTCTGAATAGTAAGGTACAGTGTTTTGTATTTCACAGTTATATTTATTAAGTCACTCAAACAAAGTTCTGTCACTTATGTTTTCACTGCTTCTTTCTAGTTTTCAATTTCTTTTTACTGGTACATGTATTAATATATATAAGATATATCGGTGCTTAGGGATGTTTCTATAACTATTTTATTTTCTGATGTTGCACATTCCATCTCTTTTGTATATTCTCCATTTTTGGAGCACTAGTATTGATGAAGTACTATGTGATAATATTTCTGATGCAACCATGTCATCAAAGTACTGATAACACTGAAAGGCAGCAACACAATGAGTTAATAAGAAATGTTCCAAAATGGAGGGGGGATGTGAAAATTACTTCTTAATTATGCTTGGATGATAATGATTAGAGGGGGGTCTGTTGGGTGACTTCTGTGTTTGCATCCAATTACAATCAATCATATGTTGTGATTTAACTTTCCAATTGACACCAGATTTTAGTACTACATCAATTTGTCAAAAGGACATCATTTATTGATCATTTGCTAAATGTTCCTTCTTAACTTCTACTCAGGGACATAAGTGTTTCACAAAGTCCATCTTGTTTTAATGTAGTGGTGTGAAATGTGCATAAAAGTACTACAAAAACATTAAAAGATATATATTTTACATGTATTAAGCCACATTTTAAGGACTGAATTTGAAGCTTAATTTGAAATATGGTACATGAGAATACACGGTTTGATGCTGACACTAGTCCTGTAGCACAGGGGCGTGTACATTTGAGGAATTGCCACCAGATGTTTTTATATCCCGCCACACATAGATGTTACCCTCAGACGTGTGTCCATCTGTCTGTCTGTCCGCCCCCCCCCTCCCCAAGTTCAATTTTGGGTTCAGAGGTCCAACAGGTTCTTGAGATATGCCCCTTGAAACTTCAAAATTTTGCAAATTTTAGGGTTTCTGACTGATAACTTAGTAACGAAATAACACAAGGTCTTCAAACTTGATATGCAAGCTGTTAACTACAAAGCTCAGGTCAAGTGTAATTTTGGGTTCAGTGGTCCAAGTGGTTCTGGAGTTATGCACCTTGAAACTTTGAAATTTTCGAATATTAGGGTTTATGACTGATAACCTGTGAATGAATAACACAAAGGTCTTCAAACTTGGGTTGTAAATTGTTTACCACAAATCTCAGACGAAGTTTGATTTTGGGTTCAGAGGTCCAAGAGGTTCTGGAGTAATACCCCTTGAAACTTTGAAATTTTGCAAATTTTAGTATTTCCTACTTTCTTGTGAATGAAATAACATACTGTCTTCAAACTTCTAAATTGTTTACCACAGAACACAGGCCAAGTATAATTTTGGGTTGAGCGGTACACATAGTTCTGGAGTTATGCCCCTTTAACATATAAATTTTGTAAAACGTGGCGGGGAATCTACTTTTTATGCCCCGCCCACGAATGTGGAAGGGGCATATAGTGTTACCCTTGTCCTTCCATCCATAGGACTGTACGTCCGGTTAAGTTTTGTGTTAAAGTACTTTTCTCTTAAACTGTAAGGTATATAATGAAAGTAGGCCAGTAGGTAGTTCTTTGATAGTACTACATAGTTCACTAGGCAGTTCGACTCTTGGACCTACATTTTACGCTTCAGTGACTTTGGTTAACTTTTGCATTTAAATCTGTTTTTCAGTGACTGTAAATGTATTGCATCATGATATTTCACTGTAACATTCATCATAGAAGAACTACCTATTTCACTAACAATTGGGTGTCCATGACCTACATTTTATGCTTGAATGACTTCGGTCAAACTATGAGTTCAGGTCGATTTCTAAAAACTTCACAGTATAAAACAATGTTGTTTCAGGAAATAAATCATCTTGATCAGTACTTCCCAAATCATTGACAGTTGAATGGTGACTTTGTCCTATATTTTACATTTGAGTGATTTACGTTATCTTTCGAGATAAATTTATTGGTGGGCATTCGTGTCTTACAGACACATTCTCTATTTTTTAATTTGGTTGCCCTTTGACCTACATTTTATGCTTCAGTGACTTTGGTTAAGTTTTGCATTTAAGTCTATTTATCAACTACTATGTATTGTGGCATCATGATATTTCACTGCGACATTCATCTAAAAGGAGATTTGCCCATTTCACCAATAATTGGGTGTCCATGACCTCTATTTTATGGTTGAATGACTTTGATTAAATTTTACATTTCATCACAATTCATTGATGGGGAACTAATTTTATGAATGATTGACATGGTTANTGGCCGCCAGCACAGAACATCGTTTATTTTGGCCTTATGGGAAATTCACATAAAAAACATGGCCACCATGCAGAACATTGAAAACCCTGCTTCAGCATTTTGTCAGGTGAGCGATACAGGCTCAGTGTCTGAGCCTCTAGTTTTTTTTTAATTTGAAGTACAAGTCCAAAATGCTATGACTTTTGAGTCCGTTGAGTCCATGGACTCAAGTGGTCAAGTCCAAAGTACATGTACGCCCAAATAAGGCCAAAATACCCTCTCATTAACAGGTTATGCACTTTCAAAAATGTGATTTTGATGTCTGTAGATCAAACAACATGGCTGCTGTTACTTAAAATAGAATATAGGGGTAAATTGTTGTTTTTGCAAATAAATCTAAAACCATTACAGACATCAAGAATCTGACTCAGAAAAATGATCAGAATAATGAGATCTAATTACCTAGCAATTTTGGAGATTACTAGTATTCGAAAATCCTCCTTGGAGTCATTGCCCTCTTTTTGCTCACCCGACCCTTAGAATCAGTCTGAGCTGGGTCAGTTGTCCCTCTGTCCATCAACTTTGCTCACTTTCATCTTTTCTGAAACCACTAAACCAAATTCATACAAACTTCACTAGAATGATGTATGGAAGGTCCTTTACAAAGTTTGCTCATTTTATTTGGATCAGATAAAAAAACATGACCACCAGAGTAGAACATAGTTTAAACATTGGATCCTAAAGGAAAATCACATTTTCATTTTTCTCCTCTGAAACCACTGAAGTAAATTTTATCAAACTTTATAGTCATATGTTTGGAAGGTCCTTTAAAAAGATTGCTCATTTCGTTCCAATCTGACAAAAAACATGACTGCCAGTGCTGAAATTTGGGTTTAACATAGGCTCTGTAAGTCTTGTCGTGTGTCCTTTGAGAATATGAAACGTTGTTATCAGGTACCATTTGCCTATGTAGTACCATGAGAAATTGTTTGATTTTTAGTTCACCGCTCAAATTAATCGTTGGTTTCATTTTCTCTGAACCAGAATATTTTATTCTTCAAGAGTTATATGCTTTATAAGCTCAACTTAGACTGAAGTTTAACAAAAAAACTAGTTTTCTTTGTAACGTCAAGTGCATTATATATTAGAGGTCTGGACTTTGATAGTGAAAGTAGAATGAAACTTACAGAACTTATATTGGACCCTATGGGAAAATCACATTTTCATCTTCTTTTCTGGAACCACTGAAGAAAATTCAACCAAAATGCCCACACTCGCTGAACATAGCTTGACATTTGACCCTATGGGAAAATCATCCTTTTCATCATCTGCCCTCAAACTATTGCAGAAAATTTGTCTAAATTGTACTTGGAGTTTGTATGGAATTTGATTACAAAGATTGCTCAATAAAACGTGGCTCAGATCTGACAAATCTGAACATGGCTGCCAGTGCCGAACATAGTTATAAGCATTTGACCCTATGGGAAAATCATTTTCATCTTCTCCTCTTGAACCACTGAAGTTAATTCAACTGAACTTTACAAATAGCTTTATGGTTAAGGTCCTTTACATATATCGCAAATTTTGTTCTGATCCAATGAAAAACATGGCTGCCAGCAGTGAACATAGATTAACATTGGACCCTATGGGAAAATTGATATTTGGCATTTAGTTGCACAAGAATCAGTGCAGATCAGTTTTAGTGGCATTTTATGTCTATGCCCTCATAGTCACACTCAACTGACTTTGAAATCTTGCATGTTTTATTAAATGTTTTTGTTTTTTTTTTTGCCTCTTTCACATTAATCACTCATGGTAGCCCATCGATATTTGGTATGCAGTCACAGATCAAATCACTGGCATTTTATTTTGATGTCACTGCTGTCATGTTCCACTGCATTGGAGGTGCGGGGGTTGGAACCCCACCCCACCCCCACCCCTTTTTTGGACAATCATACATTTTTTTAACGAATATCCTGATGATTTACTAAGAAATTTCGCACCTCGCTCCCCTCAGTGCAATTTTCTTTAACTTTCTTATTGGAACCCCTCCTTTTTAAATTGCCTGGATCCATGCCTACACTGATTTGAAACTTTAAATTGTATAATACTGTTCATCCTAGCCACTTGATATTTGACATGCAGTTTATTTTGAGTACATTTTAACAATTGTGCAACCAGATGGTGACCTTGACCCCTCAGTCATGCATGAAAGATCACATCAACATTTCAGCAAGCAGGGGCACAAGATCAAGATTCCTTTATAATGGCTGCTGGTGTGGGATGATGTGCAGATTCAAGCAATGCATGGGGCAGGGGAGACATATCCTGTGTCAAAAGTTTTATTATTGTACCTCATCCAAGATGGCAGTCAGTGGGGGACATAGTTTATCATGGGCAAATTATAGGAAATGCATTGCAAGATCTCCTCTGAAATTACCAAGCCAATTGAAACCATAGTTGGTCACATTACATTAGTCCTAGAGTGGTTCACTTCAAAGTCAGTGATTTTTGTTTTGTATCTTATCCAAGAAGGCTGCCAGCATGGAATATAGTTGTAACATATGAAGGCTATGGAAATGCATTCAAAAGTCTTCTCCTCTGAAAGGACTTCATCAAATGGAACCATTGGGTGGTCCCCTTTGAGATTTTCATGTGTGCACCTCATCCATGATGGCAACCAACACTGGACATAGTTAAAATAGGACCCAATTAACTATCAAGTTGTTAAAATCTGGCATGTAAATTCGCTGCCATGATGCAACACTACATTACGAATTGTCTTTGTATTTACCTATCCAGATACAATGTTCTGATGGTAATGTTAATGTTTATACAGATCCATCATCAATGATAATTGATATTACTCAATATTCACGATAATTTGTCGATATTTGATAAATGATTCCAGGGTTCATCTTGCTGTGATGGAAGGGTTCAATAAGCAGTCCTGGCAGTGATCAGCTAGCAATGGCAATTGTACTTTGTGAAAAGGGTTTTAACTTGGAGTAGGAGAGGGTTCACTTGCAGTTATGGGTTAAATTTGTAGCATTATTCAGTTTAAAGTACTAGCAGATTAAATTTCCTTAGGTAGCATAGTTAAATTTCAACAGTTGAAGGTCCAGCTGCACTGGTGGCAAAGTTTAACCGACAGCGGTTGCCATGTTAAAATTGTGGTGGTATTATTGTTAAACTTGCTGTTGAATTAGGTTCAACATATAAAAAAGGTTCACCTTGTAGTAATAAAATATTAAAATTCACAGTCGTGGTAGGATTCAATTTGCAGTGGGGACACAATCTAAGGTAATCACTGTGAACTCTGTTCAGAAAGTGGTAGAAACCTTTAAATCATCAATTCCAAGTTTCAAACTAGATGTCAAATCTTCTCACTGATGCAAGCCATGGAATCCCTCACAAACCTTCATATTGTGTCCTTCCATTGTGTAAAATTTCATCAAAATCCTTAAGTACCGGTAGTGTAAGAGGAGTTGTGTTTATTTTTGCATAAGGTCTCAATAACCGGTTATAACGTTGCCATTCACTTCAAGGCAAAAACAGGCAATTTCAAAGTTTTGCCCTCAACATATACGGTTAACGCGAGTCTCATGTCATATATCATTTCGAAGCATTTTATCTAAGGAATCCAAACCTGTTGCAAAAATATGGGGGTCACCGTTTAGTTTTCTCACAAAACTGCAACGAATAAAAATATGAAATATTTACATTTTTGATGACATGTGCTGCCCCACCATGACTAATGCCCTTTCACTCAGGTGTAAACACAATATTCATACACTTTCTTCAAATATGACACTTGTTCCCATAATTATATGCTATGAGCTTTTATTTAAGCCCTTTTATGATGTTCTCACCATTAAAATATACTATTTATGACTTGAAACACCATATTTTCAAATTTTGGTTCTTTAGGAACTTTTTGACTGAGGGGCCAATTGACCCGGAAGTGGTTAGTGAGACCTTAAGATTTCAACTTGTATTGAAAATGAGGGTTTTGCTCTTTCAATTGAAAGTGCACACTTCTGCGAGTAAAATGATACCCAATATGTACTGGTTCAATAACCAGTTAAGATTTCCTGGCATATCCAAATACAGTATGTCGCGAGCAAATTTAGAGAAGTTTGACATCACATATGAAGCGCACAGTNGCTTACGAGGTAACCCATACATGGGGAATCAACGAAAAGTCAAAGTCCAATTATCTCCCCTTCCTGGCTTTGGACAATAATTATATTCCTTCATGCACATCTCCATATAGTTTCCTTTCTTTGTGTAAAGTTTCATCAAAATCCTTCAAGTGGTTTAAGAAGAATTGCGCTTACGAGGTAACCCATAAATAGCGAATCAACAAAAAGTCAAAGTTGAATTATCTCCCCTTCCTGTTTTTGGACAATAATTATATTCCTTCATGCACATCTCCATATAGTGTCCTTCCTTTGTGTAAAATTTCATCAAAATCCTTCAAGTGGTTTAAGAGGAGTTGCGCTTACGAGAAGTGTGGATAGAAAGACAGACAGACAGACAGGGTGATTCCTATATACCCCCCAAACTTTGTTTGCGGGGGTATAAAAAAGGTTCACGTTGTAGTAATAGAATATTAAGATTCACAGTCATGGTAGGATTCAATTTGCAAGTGGGGACACGATCTAAGGTAATCACTGTGAACTCTGTTTCAGAAAGTGACAGAAACCTTTAAATCATCATTTCCAAGTTTCAAACTAGATGTCAAATCTTCTCACTGATGCAAGCCATGATATCCCTCACAAACCTTCATATTGTGTCCTTCAATTGTGTAAAATTTCATCAAAATCCTTAGGTACCGGTAGTGTATGAGGAGTTGTGTTTATTTTTGCATAAGGAATCAATGGAAAGCCAAATTATCTCCCTTTCATGGTGTTGGACAAAAATTGTACTCATTCATGCACATCTGCATATAGAGTCCTTCTCTTGTGTATAGTTTAGCTTACAAGGTAATCTTTTCAAAAGGAATCAATAAAAAGTCAATAGTCATATTGTCTTTCCTTCGTGGTGACATATATATATATGTACCAACAACTAAACAGACAAATATTATAATGCAAACTGATTTTATTAAAAACCTGTCTACAATAATAAATACAATGGTTAATGGACAATACTATGATCTTAAACCTCATTTAAACACATAAAATAATACACTGTCAAAAAACCTTCAAGAAGTCTGGAAGTTATTAAAATAAAATCCAAGTATAAGGGGGATAATCTATTCTGAAAAAAATTCGCCATTTGTTATTTATTGGCTTGCAGACTGTTAACTTGCAGACTGTTAACAGTTTAATCACCACTATGGGCCAGTCTTTGTTCAACTTTTAGTTTATTTGACAGGGAAAGAAATATGACAAAAATCCATAACCAATGTGAACAATATATATACAAACACAAAATCACAATATGTATACAATACTTAATGACAATAAAGGAGTCTTTTAACCAATTATGTAAAGGGTTATCTTATGGGCTTTCTGGGACCAGTTTCAAAAATGTGTTTGTCAATATTTGAATGGACAGGTTGTTCTAAATAATATCATTATAGACTTGCTAAGATGATTTGTAAAATACTGACAAAGAGGTTATCCAAAATGAGTACTTTTCGAGAGGAATTTTTATCACTATTTTGGCTAATATCCTCAAGAAAAAAATCTAAAGATCGTAGAGGTAGCATTTCATGGCTATAAATACTCACAAAAAAGTTTTAATCTATACTGTATTTCCCAAAAATTAACATAAGTCTGCAAAAATTTACAATACCAAGTTTCTATTAATTTTTTTACTAAAATGATTTCATTTTATATTTCAATTTTTTTAACTTATAACAAGTTAACAATTTGACTGAGGGCCTGCCATTATCAACAAAAAAAACAACAACAAAAATATTTCAAACACAACATATAGTCAACAAAAAGATTTGTTAATTTCAAATCAACAAAATGATACAATGCATATCGATACACATAGTGTCATTTCAAATCAATAAACTGAGCAATACTAAAGGATTTCTTTCTTCTGATAAGATGTATATTAAATTTTTACAGTAAATTATCTACTATACAACCTGATGAGATTTTGAATTCAAACCTTATTAAATACTGCAATAATTCGTTGAGCTAAAAATAAATGCACATGGCAGGGCTTGATAATAGGGAATGTTTTCATCGTTCAACAAATGGCAAGTGTCTTCTTAGAAGAAAATAAATCAAAATTGAACTAAACTGCCTGTGTTAAGTATTAACATATATGATTGTATGTTTAGAGTACAATTACCGGAATTAGTGTTGTATAAATAAACAACTGTGTGCTCAGATGAATTGCAAATATTTACCATTTATTTTACACAATTCACACTCTAAGAATATTAGTTGAACAATCACAATATGCATCAATTGTAACACATGTACATGAAATCTGCATATACAAATAGTAAATGGTATGCATTAATTCTAAACAAATGAAGGGAGACAATTCTATTAACTCCCTTTTTGACTTATTAAGCCATTATAATTTCATGCCAAAATACATGTGTCAAAAATATTCTAGGCCTTAATTGTGTATTTTATATAAATACCGAACAAGAAAATAAGATGTATTTTAAAATTCTTAAATAAACAGTTATTTTGTCTGTTTTGGACTTTGTTTTTTTTTCTTTAAATAAATGAAATATTAAAAAAATTTTGAATGGTGAATGGTATTGGCTATACAATACTCTTGGAGGGCAAATGTAAATATTTTTTGTTTCTTCTGTAAAAAAGAATAAAAACAACATATGGCACTGTGGCTTTAGTATAATGAAAATACATATTAATGTCTGATAGATACACATTGATTAAAGAAATGTATATAAATACCGTTTGAATATATCTGGGAATACTTGTTCTTCAATATGAAAACAAACACTATACTACTCTCAATTAACTACTACATGTATGAGACAGAGAAAAAACAATGACAATAGGGTCTGTAAGTCTCGTTCAATTTTGGAACTTCTGGGTACATAATATGTACCCAGAAGTTGCATTTTAAACAAGAACATATGACATCTTGTATATAAAAAATTGAACATCATAATCCTACAAAGTCATATATTGGAGGGAAACGTTTTCAAATTGCAGTTTTATCTTGATTTCTCGGTGTCACATGATGAGACTTACAGACTGTATACTAAATATAATATAAAACAAAAATATGGATTTTTCAATACACAGTATCATGTAAAACCTTTCCCAAACACCACTAACTGATATGTTTGTTTCATTTTAATTTGCCAGGACTCGGTTGCACAAAAGTAAATAGACTATTAAATATTTAATAGTCTATTAAGCTTTAACATTTCTTTTAATAGACTATTAAGTTTAAATTGAGCTTTATGCAACCCAGTCCAGAATATTACAACAATATTTGCTAAATGTGCACATAAAAATCCAGAAAAGAATGCAAGCCAGATTTTCAGGTCTTTTTACTAAACAACTAAGGACATGTAATAAGTAGTAACTTACAACATTACAAGTGACTGACAACCAAAGTTTTGACTTACGACCTGCTATAAATGGCCCCTGGAGTGGGTTGTGATAACTTCAATTTAAGATAATTGCTTTTTAACTTCTAAGTAACTTAATCCTCAACAAACTCAACCAATTTTTTTAAATCAAAATTGCCTTTAAATTGACAGTTGAAAAACCCAGTACTGTATGTTTTCTTCCGTAAATGGTTGTTTTCCGTGTAAGATAGCCCATAGAAGACAAGGTCACATGAAGCTGTCTTACATGGGTAAACGTCCGATCCAACGTTCCGATTTGTGAGACGTCATAATTGTTACCATAATAAACTCCGTGAATTATTTGACATCACAGTTAGAAAATCCACAAGGATTGGCAAGTTTTACTTTCCTTCGGTTTGTTCGTTGTATTTTACAGAAGAAATAGCTTCTTACACTCGACTTAAATTAAAGATCAGGATATCTTCCACTTGTGTGAGAAATTCTTTGTCTTTTTCCCTCTTTACACTTGGGAAAAGACGGAACTTCTCACACTCGTGGAAGATATCCCGTATCTTTTATATAGCCTTGCATAAGAAACTATTATTCTTTTACTCTGCTTAACTGGCAGAAAAAAGACCAGTTTTATTGCAAGTTAAAAATATTTCTTCTGATCTGTTCTAGATCATATGATTTAGAAAACAACAATGTTCACCCAATATTTTGATATATTTTAAACTTAGTCATCAGACAACACACAGGCGATGAATAATAGTTAAACTTTTCAGTAGCTGGTTGATACTGTAAAAGTACTATTATTCGTCAGGATCCAATTTTCGTGGATTTCGTGGTTGGCTCAACTTGGCTGAAACCATGAAATTTAAAACCCAAGGAAATACAATTTTTTCAAATAAATTGCAAGGGAAACCCTGTTAACTCACTAATTCAAAGACCTTCGAAGCAATGGTTTTTTCGTGAAACAACCAAATTTGACACCCATGAATCAGTATTTTCACAGAAAATGAATGCTTACACATTTTGAAAACATACCTGGATTTGAACCTTTTTGAAATATGTCAATGCTTGTATGGAAAATGAAAATGTTAACATTATAAAATAATGACAAAATAAGAAGTTACAAATAATACAAAATCCTTTAAATACTTGTATCTATATATAAACGTACTTTCATATGCTAATGTCATCCGTTTTGGATGTACATTATGAGTCAAAGTGAGAAAAAAATACCTGGATCCTTAATTAAAAGAGACCAATCAGGTTCTCAGTTTGAAATGTCCATTATAAAGATTACAAAAGGTATAAATGGCCTTTCAAAAGCCTCAACACAGATACAAAATTACAAATGAGAATATATAAGAAGCACTGGAATGTTATTTTCATTAGTTGTATGTCATACAAAAAGAAAACGACATTTCTATAGTTTCTTATTGGTATCTAGGAATATACATGTATTATATATACTTGATTTAACAAATTCAACAAAATTAATAACAATAGAAAAAGAAAAGAACAAAATTTAATGCAAATTGGGAAAATCAAAAGTGATTGAAAATTTTATATAGCCTTTAATATTTTCGTCAAATAATTCGGTGCTAAATGATATAAGGATAATGCTAACTAGGGAAAATGACAAATAAAAAAAGTTCAGAGTGGTTTTTCACACCTAATAAATTCATGTTTTTGTTTCTTATTGATCATGCTGATATGGATGTTTCTCTGCCCTATTAAAACTGTATGGTTAAGCAAGACTTTCAACTCTTTTCCGATTTTTAATTTTTAAGCCTTGAAATTCCAACAATTTTCTGTGATTTTATTAAACAAAGATTTTTCCCTTTTTTTTTATTATTTACAAATTGAATCACTTTTATTTTTCAAGCTGGAAACTGACAACATGCATCCTTAAAGTGGCATAAAAGAAATAAAATCTTTTATTTCAAAAGAAATATATAAGAGTTAGTTAACAAAAGCCCATGAAATGTTATGTCAAAAATATTGCAAAACAAACAGTAACAGTAACAGAAAGTACATGTATGTAATTATTACAAATAAATAAAAACCAAATTTGTTTTTTGATTCCTCCAATTTACACAAATTTAGGGAATGTTCTGATATTCTTTCAGTTTCCACGGAAACAAAATATACCATTTTGCTGTACATATTTACCGCTGCCATTCATATTCAAAATGTGAAATATTTATCAGTTCCTAAAGGAATACAAAATAAATAGATTTTAATCACAGATTGAAAGTTTGTTGATAAATACTGTCTTATAGCAACCAGGATAAATTCTTCTGTCATACCACCAATACAAATCTGCAATGAAATAAACAAATAACAGTTACTCCATAATACATGTACATTTGGTCTTAAGTTCTTTTTTCTTTCTGATAACATCTTGATTATGTCTCCTGCCACCCCCTCCCCATCTAGCAAATATAATTACAGTGAAACATGTCTAAACAAAACCCTGTTGGACTTGAGGAATCTGTTCGGTTTGGAAAGTTGTTCTCCTTGCACAGGTTAAAAATATTTTGAAATTGATACAAAGGGTCTAAATATCACATTTGGTTTATCCAGGTTTTCAGTTAAGTGTCAAGGTTTAAACAGGTTTCCAAAATTGAAATAGGAAACAGATAAAATAGTAACCCTCGGCAACAATATGATTTAAAGATGTGAAGGTTCTCTTTAAAAAGAGTCATAAAAAGTATTGTAAGAAAAGTCGAACCTCGATGGCTCGAACACCCATGGGACCTATGAAAATAGTTCGAGCCAAAGGGGTGCTCGAGTTATCAAGGTCAAAATTTGTTTAAATTTGACCCAAGGAACCACAAAAAGGGTTCAAGGCATCCATGGTGTTCGAGTTATTGCAATTCGAGCCATCGAAGTTCTACTGTACATGTATTTATACAAACTTGATTCTAATGAAACATTTTAAGGATGTTAGCTGGTCATGTTTATGTAGTTTTGTCAGATTTTCGGATTTCTCTGGTTTTATCCATTAAAAGCTTGATAATGTTTTGCCCGGTGACCTCCTAATTTTATTCCATAATTTCATTTTATACATCTATTGGAGCATTCTGACAAAATTTTATTCCATTGGAGTTATTTTGTCACATTCATTATTTGATATGGACATTCCTCGTGTTAAACCTATGGAAAATGCAGAGGAGTTCATTTTCCCGCCATTTTTTCAAGCACTTGTATCCCAGTAATTTCATTGGTAACCTATTAATTTTTTGGCTTAAATTACTTCTTTTACAATTTTCTAGCAAAAATCATATTTAATAGGAATCCTTGTTGAAATTGACCAGCGAATATCCTTAAAGCAAGCAACAGTCCAGGTTGTTCTCCAATCTGTGTCAATGGCATCTTTTTGATTGATATTTACAGCCAACTTTTTCTGTCTTTGGGTTGATATAACATTACTAAATCATCTTAATATATTTGGTTTTGTGGCAAAAGATGGGCATGTCAGGAGGTTCCAATTCATGTCCGCTAAATTCCAGCGTGTATTGTATGTATATGCAAAATTTTAACTCCAGAAAGCTTCAAATCAAGGAGAAGCTGTATCTTTCTCCTTAATCTGCAATAATTCAAAAGCATACCATTTCAATCTCTTTCCCTGTAAGCATGTCTGTCTTTTCGCCTTCCTCCTTCGATGGCAAGATTTTCACGTCTGCGATCAGATCTTTCTCCTCTTCGGGCATACTCCAATGATGAGCCATGTTTAAACTGTCTGGTTCTCTCTGTCCATTCTCTATCAAATTCCTGAGCCTGACCTAAAATTATTGGTTAGAAATTTACTTCAGTACTTCCCAGGTCATCTTTTTGTTTTCATTTAAATCTCATTGTTTACATGTTTATATCAATCATATAGATCTGACTAAATAACTATAGATCTTATCGTCTATCCCTCCGCCTATCTCAGTCTGCAGAGCCCTTCCACAAAAGCCATATCCGGTTGACCCGAACTTATCAAGAGGTTGACCTGGAGTTATCATGGCAATTCTCCCAATCTTTGACAGGCAATATCATTTTTATCCGTTTCGCAAGAGATAAATCTTAATTGGATAATGAATCTTTTATATTTTCCGTTTTCAATTTTGCGAACAAACTACCGTCATCAATACATAAAAATAAAAACGAGACGTTCGAAAAAATACAGAAACTAGGTCGCTGATAACTTCAGCAGAGCCACCATTTTGTTTACATTATGACGTCATAAAAATGCATAGGAACTGGAAGACAAATGTAAACAATGAGAGGTTCTGCAATGAAAAAATCGACTTTATTTCGATTTGCTAACATGATTCCATCAAAAAATTTCCAAATTTAATATCGTTAGCTGACAAAAAAATATTGTGAAGTCATAAAATACTACAAAGCATTTCCCATTTTGTAAAAAAAAAAGAACCTCATTTCCCGCGCAATCTTGGGAGAATTTGACACATAAACTAATAAACTATTGTATAGAAATAAGAAACAAGAGTGGACCCTAATAGATGTCTCGCCCGTCCCTGCTTGTCGCTAAAACAGTCATGCACTACTCAAGAGCAACCTACAAGCCAAATATTACTACCATTCCACTTACAGTAATTAAGAAACTATTCTAATCAGAAACACTCAACTTTGTTCACTAGACCATGAAATTGAGGTCAAGGTCAAAAGCCATATGGCAGACTGACATGTACTAACCAAAACCAAGCTATCTACCAAATATCAATGACCTATGGCTTGTAGTTATTGAGAAACAGACTTGAGCAAAAAAACTTTACCTGATCACTGGACCGTGAAATTGAGGTCAAGGTCAAAAGCCATATGGCAGAC
>MJUU01034145.1:91086-102963 GCA_002080025.1 Modiolus philippinarum | reverse complement strand
CAAAGGTATGTATTCAATAAAAATGATAAATCAGCACAAATTTGGCATGCTTATTGCAGCTGGAGTTAAAATATGAGTTATGTTCTCATGTTCATTTACTCCATATCCTTTCGTAAAATATTACCTATGCCCATATTTTACAAAACTACCAAAGGCTAAAAATTAGCGTGAACTCAGTAAACACAGTTTACCATCGGCCATTGTTTATGTTGACATTCCATTCTACTTTACCAATTAAGCAGTTGACCTTTTAAGACCAAGCAGATTGTATTTTAAGGAAAAGAAGTTACCAAGCATCTTTTGCATGTTTTGGCAAATTACATTTTTTTCCCCACAAAAGTATACCCAAAACATTCTAAAACACCTTTTCAATTGGCAAAAATGGAGATTAATTTTTGAAATAATTTTTAATGCTTTCAGGACATACATGTTTTGTATTTTGAAAAATGAAAACACTCAGAAAAGGAAACAAAAGAATGAAAGTTTTCATTCCAATAAAAATATTTCAGTTAGCTTGGCCTGTATTTTCTGAAAACCTGCAAAAGCCATGTGACCAATCTTATGATACATTATAAATCCGACCATTGTTAATTTGCATGCCGAAGACAAGAAATAGCACACCTTTTCTGAAACGGCAACAACATGTAAACTTCTGAAATTTTCAATTTTCTATGCTGAGAAAAACATTACATGGAAGAAAAAAATTTCCAAAATTCTTAGGTGACCGATTTATTAATATTGATACTCGGGGATTTTTATAATGTGCTAATGTTCTAAATATAGTGTCCCAAATTTGACAAAATCTCATGCCTTGTGTCATTTGTGTCATGATATCCAAATTATCAAGACTGACAAGAGATGATCAATTTGGTTACAGTGACTACTTCATGAAACTCCATTGTATAGGGCTTCGTATTTCAACTTGCAATGAAATATTGATATCTGATTCCTGTTACATAATTTTTTATAAATGCTAAATGCACCTTATCACAGCCATGGTTTTTCATTTGGTCCATGTAATTCATCTTTGTATGTGTACAGTGTGAGAACCAGTGTCCGTGCATCTGGTGTTTCCGCACACCATCGACCTTTAGATGTTAAAGCCACTTTTTGCAAACACAAAACATTGTGTCAACAAGTTTACAATTTTAACTTTTCATATTTGAAGAAAAGAAAAAAAAATACAAATTTTGGCAGGAAAAATACTTGATATACATGTACTTCAAAAGGCTAAAAACAGCTAATCTGTTTAACCCTACTTATGTTCCGAACCCCCCTTTCCAAGGATTTTGTAATTTCAATACACAAGTTTGCGTCATTATACCATTGAAATAATCAGTTTCCTTTATCGCATGGTTCTTTTTGTAAAATCTTTCTTTTTAACGTTCCTATGTTGGGTTTTCTAGGCCGTGCGCGGACACACCGGCCAATACAATGTTTACGCAAAATTGGGTCAAGCTGTGTTCAGAACCCCATATCAGATAGTACAGACCAATTTTCTAAAGCTTAATTGAATTTTTCAAAAGTGTTGTACTCAAGCATAACTAAAGCTAATATTTGAATTTAAGTTGTCCACTTTATAACTTTGTAATTTTAATGAATTAGTCATAGGTGCGCAGAGTGTGGGTATTTTCACAGCCGAACACCGCGGACCACACTGACCACCCAATATTATCATATTATGATTTTCTATTGTTTTATTGATTTTCAAATTTTTTTTTGTCTTAGGATATGATTTCAAGTCCAGTATTTGTTTAAGCATAAATAAACTAGAGAATGTGTCTATAAGACAGTAATGCCCTGCCAACAAATCTATCACAATAGATAACCTGAGTCAATCAGGCATAAAAATTAGTTCCCGGTCACTGAATCATCAGGAAGTACCATTACAGATGATTGTTCAATAAACTTTTGTTGAATAATGGAAAGTAACAAAAATACCATACTAACGTCTTTTAAACATTAAATATTGGTCAGGTTATTAAATTATCCATGAATTATGTAGTATTCACTAATTAAACGTGTTTGAAATGGGCCTAATGCAAAAATTTATTACAAAGTCATTCAAGCATAAAATGGAGGTCAAAGTCAACAAATTGTCCAAAAATTGGGAAGTTCTCATAAATATGAGTAATAATTTCATGAAACTGTTTTGTAGTTGTTAGAACGAGTATGTAAAACACACAATTTACCAAAAGTCATGCAAGCCTAAAATGTAGGTCAAAGACACTTAATTGGCCTTGATTTGGATAGTACTCATCAAGTTGATTTATTTTGATGCAACAACATTGGGATAGCATACTTACTTGATGAGAAACTGACCTAAATGCAAAATTTTAAAAATGTCACTCAAGCCTAAAATATAGGCCAAAGCCACCCAATTATCAATGATTTGGGTAGTACTCATCAAGGCCATCATTTTGATGAAACATCATTCTGGTATAATGTGTAGTTGTTCAGAAATGGACTTAAACGCAAAATTTAGTATAAGTCACTCAAGCGTAAAATATAGGTCAAAGCCAACTAATTGTCAATGTTTTGGGTAGTACTCATCAAGGTATTTAATTTGTTGAAACATCACATTGGTACAATGCATAGTTGTTGAGAATTGGACTTAAACGAAAAATTTAACAAAAGTCACTCAAGCGTAAAATATAGGTCAAAGCCACCTAACTGTCAATGTTTTGGGTAGTACTCATCAAGGCAATTAATTTGATGAAACATCATATGGTATTGTTATAAAGCGTAGTTGCTGAGAAATGGACTTTAAACGCAAAATTAAACCAAGGTCACTCAAGCATAAAATAAAGGTCATGGATCCCTAATTCTTGGTGAATCTATTAGTACTAATCAAGGTGCATGTACTGATGTAATATTATCAAAATACCACAAGAGGTTGCCAATATATGGACATAAACGCAAAACTTAACATCGGGACGTACAGTACAGAAAGAGTGGTACCGTGAAAAATCACTGTGTAAGACATGTCCCACTCTAAGAGTGATACTGAATAACTTTTTTTCTGTTAGAGATATCTTCATTATTTTTTTCTGCTATTAAAGTGGAGTAACACACCGCTCTCAATACAAAAAAAAGAAAGTAGGAAATGATCTCAAACAGGAAAAAAGATATTTAGATCCACTCTCAGAGTGGGACATGTCTATCACAGTGATTTGTCATGGTACCACTCTTTCTGTACTGTACAGACATACCGGGAAGGGTAAATCTATATGCCCCTTCCACTTCGTGGCGGGGCATAAAAATGATAATGGATATTTGCATATGTATACCAAGACCGACCACACTTTCATAACATACAACATGTACACCACCGATCACAACACCTTATATTGTTATTTTCTTAGACTACTATTTTCTTGCTTTTTGTTTGCTTTTCTATCTTAGATCCCGATTTAGTTAGTCCTAAGCATGATGTAAAATCTCCATATTTGCATTTGTTTAGATATGAAGTACGCATTTTCTTCGGGTTGTTATCAATTAGAGTTTCTATGTTTTTCTATAATTTACTCATTTGGTATCTTGTTTTGTATCTCTGTCAAGTTATATGCACATAACAAACAAAAAGACAAAATGAAAAATTATATAGATACTGAAGTCTTAAACTGAAAAGTAATTTTGAAACTTTATTTAATCCAGAGACATATAGATATGTATCTATATGTCTCTGTTTAATCATTTAATCAACCTGTTAAAAAATTAAAGCGGTTGGTGGTCTTCAGGTGCTAACACCATTCTGTATTATTCATATATTAAAAGTTTCCATGTAAATTAAATAATATAAGGCTATGTATCAAAAATATATTAGCATATGTTTAAATTTTAGTGCTTGACTTAGAGGTCAATTATGATTTTCAAGTGATCGGTGGTGAAAATACCTACCGGGTGTGCGGACACACTGGCCTGCTCTGTATGTGTCTCCATTTTCTTCTGTGCTATACTCATAGAAAAAAGAAGGGAAACGGGGAATGTGTCAAAGAGACAACGACCAAAAGGGGAGTAATAACAACTCAAAGCCACTTCAATGAACGGTGAGAAAACCTCACACCCAACGGCAGGTCGGAGTCGGCCCCTGCATGTTATAATTAACATATAGATCTGTTTGTTTATTTTCAAATATTGCCATTGTCATTGGATTATTCATTTTAGACTGACCGTTTGCTTATCACCTACTTAAATGCCAAAAACTGCTTAATCAACATTTCCCTTGCCATGTCTCTTCATTGAAAGAACTTGCAAATCCCTTGCTTGAAGCAACTTCAGAGCTGTGCTTTTTAAACATGGTGATGTAATGCAACATCACTTAAATTTGATTTGTTACTGTAGTTAAATTGTACAATATGTACAAAATAGACAGATAGAGTTTCATTTTCGATTTGTATTCGATTAATGGCTTGAATATACAAAGCACTTACGCAAAGAATGGATCTTCGTCCATTCCTCCAAAGAATCCTCTGTTCATTTTCAATGTTGCTGATTTATAAACGCAAATGAGAAATTTCTGGAAATTTGTTCAGGACAAATGCCAACAATGATTTGTTCTGGAACTTGTTCGCCCTATTTCTCAAAGCTCTTCAGATAAAAAACGGGGAACCAGTAATTAACGCCACTTCCGTTACTAGTGGTGATATTTTGCATAGAGAAATGGAAAGATAACCCTTCAGTTCTAGATGAATCACGTGACTTTGATCATGTGAGCGGATTTTCTGCACAGAGCAAACACTTTGGTTTGGTTGAAAAAACTTCCTCTTCCTTGTCGTTGTAATTCTATAGAAACCCTTTTGACATTTTCACCAAAAAACAAAGCATCGATTGGGTAAACACAAGGAAGCTGAAACAAGTTTCCGAAAGTATCAATTTCATTTTCTTCTCAAACTAAAGTAAAAAGTGAAAATGGCATGGACTTGCAAACAAGTGTGCCTAGCGGTTTTAATGGTGGTAACAGGCTCAATAAACACACTTTCAACTAAGTAAGTATATTCACTGTAATCACACTGTAATTCAGGGAGCAGGGTGGATGAGTGGTTAAGGCGCTGGACTTTAGTTCACGAGGCCCGACACCTCTGTGAGGGTTTGATCCTCACACGTGTCATTGGTTCCAGGTACCTACCCTAGCTCGAGGGTTTCACCGATTTTCAACTATGGAATATCGGGCTTTCCTCCCTCACAAAACCTGGCGACCGTGCGAGAACGGCATCAGTGCCAACAGGTCGAAAAATCTCGCCGTCTGTTTAAAAGCTCGAAAAGAGCTTATGTTAATTGTTGAGTTGTGTTCACCGACGTTAAATAAAACTTACCTTTTTACCTTTTACCTTTACACACCTAGCTGTTAGGTCTCTTTACTGCCCTGAGCTTCTGCCACAGCCACAGGTCACAGTTGCAGAGCAATTAGTTACAGACCCGTTGAGTCTCGCGCTTTCGGCGTGAGAGTCACGCTTTCCAACACCAAATTAAGCTCTCACGCTCACATCTTTCATGTCACGCCTTTTTAATTTCCGAGAAAAATAGATTTCAAGTAGAAAAACGACCTTTTCATGATAAGAAAAACCATAAATAAGGGTTTGTTTTGCACATCCTTCCATAATACTTGTTCATTTTCTACTACAGGCCCTGAAGTAAAACAATTTTTTCAAAGGAAATCACAGATATGAAAGCTAATTTTATATTTTTTATTTGGTTTCAAATTCTTTTTTTTCCATTTGAAATACAATGTACTCTCAGAATGCGCCACTTTGCGTCTCTAGAAATAAAATCTTGAGGCTTTCCCCCCACACACCCTTCGTCTCACTCTTGGAACCAAAACCCCCTTGACAGCTCTGTAGTCAGTAGCTAGGTGCCTTCTTGCTATAGTATTTCACTGTAATTGGTTCCATTTTATTGGATGAGGGCTAATTTTCATAAATAGGTAGAAATACTTCAAACAATACAGGAAACTATCATGGTTATATTTACAGAACTATTATTCAGTAACATGCATATACTTTTCCCGTACTTTCGTACCATTCTATCTTTCCAGAAAGTCTGCCCCTATCCAACATGAGTGCAATAACCATGAAATGGTCTATAAATACTAATAAACCATGTATAAAAAAGGCACTTCTTTAAAACGTGTAAAACAGGGACCTGGTCACAAGACGATTTCAAGGTCCTCCTAATACAAATTTTCTATATACCCTCTTTAATACAAGCACTGTACAACATTGTAGTGGTTACACCTTTGAGGTCTGAATTGGCATTTAAACTCTTTGTAATGGGTTGGGGAAATAATGTTTTAGGAAACATCAGGGAAGGCACAGTGGTTTTATGTGTCCATATTCCATAATAAGTAACCTTCATTAAAATAGATGAGAATGAGAGCAGATTAGATTTGAAGCATCATTACATGATTTTTTACAGCTGTTACAAAAATTATTTGTCATATGCTAAACAAAAACCATTACAAAAATAACATTACAATACAGTGTATAAATGTACATAATTGATTTCACTTACAAACCATCAACCTCAATTTAAAGGCCACCTGTCTTTAAGGGGGAGTATCCCTGTAACAGAGGATTTATTCTGGCAGTGCATTCCTTCCTTTTGGATAAAATGCAGTTGGGTAGAACATCCACATCTATACACAGAAATTCTGCATGCCAGACAGAAAGAATGCTTACATCCCTTCCTAACTCTGGTGCCAGATTTAGACAGGTTGGACTGAACTAGGCATGCTAGGGGTTATAATTTTACATATTCTTAAACCATACATGAATAATATTCCTTGATCCAACAATCATCAGCAAAAGTAAAATAAATTTCATTTGCTTCTCAAAACATACCTCTTGAGTAATGTAATTAATTTAAGGTGGTTATGTAACAGGGGCATTATAATATTCCGGCAGTGGTTCATTATACCCCCTGCAAACAAAGTTTGGGGGGGGGGGGGTATATAGGAATCACCCTGTCTGTCTGTCTGTCCGTCCGTCTGTCCACACTTCTCATAAGCTCAACTCCTCTTAAACCACTTGAAGGATTTTGATGAAATTTTACACAAAGGAAGGACACTATATGGAGATGTGCATGAAGGAATATAATTATTGTCCGGAACCAGGAAGGGGAGATAATTCGACTTTGACTTTTAATTGATTCCCTATTTATGGGTTGTCTCTTACGCACAACTCCTCTTAAACCACTTGTAGGATTTTGATGAAACTTTACACAAAAGAAGGACACTATTAGGAGATGTGCATGAAGGAATATAATTTTTGTCCAAAACCAGGAAGGTAATTGGACTTTGACTTTTTGTTGATTCCCCATGTATGGGTTTGACTTTTTGTTGATTCCCCATGTATAGGTTACCTCGTAAGCGCAACTCCTCTTAAATCACTTTAAGGAATTTAATGAAACTTTACACAAAGTAAGAACACTATCTGGAGATGTGCATGAAGGAATATAATTATTGTCACAAACTAGGAAGGGGAGATAATTTGTGCATGAAGGAATATAGGTCTCATTAACCAGTTCCGTGTCAACTGGTCCCTCAGTCATAAAGTTCCTAAAAATCTAAAATTTGAAAAGAGGATGTTTGAAGTGCTAAAATGTTTATTTTTTCAGTTAGAATATCATGAGAATACTTTTTTGAAAGCTGATTATGTATATTTATTGAGACAACTGTCATATTTGAAGCTGGTGTATGAATATTGTTTTACTGGGTGCCTAATAAGGCCCTGACAAGCACTTGGAAGCATGTGTTTTTTCAAATGTAAATATTATTGTTTATTTCATATTTTGATTCGTTGCCATTTTGCGAAAAATCTAAACGGTTCACCCCATATTTTTATGGCAGATTTGGATTCCTTAGTTAAAATGCTTCAAAATGATATACAACTCAAAGGTCAAGCTAAACCTATATGTTGAGGGCAAACAGTGGAAAATGGCTGATTTAGCCTTGAAGTCAGGCTTGGGGTAATCGTAATCGTTAATCGTAATCAGCTGTAATCGATTACATTTTCTTCAGTAATCATGTGTAATCTGTAATCAAGTTCTTTTTAGATTACTTGTAATTGTAATGTAATCAATTACAGCTTAAAAACATGAGTAATCATGATTACATTTTGATTACTTTATGATTACTCAGTGATAGTACATGTAGTAACATATATCAAATATACAAGATATATATTCTATGTCATACATATATACATACTATCATGCATGTGAAATGTAAGAAATTTATTCTTAATAAAATTACAATACTTATGTCACTGAATAAGTTCTTACCTAATTTAAAATATATAAATATCAATAAGAATCAGAACTCAACCTTTTCCAGTTGAAATTAGTTCCATCCCTCTTGAAATTTTTAACATTTTAAATTTGAAAGGGAAGAAACTGGTAAAGGTGTGAGATGACATAATTACTGTATTTACTTTCAAAAATTAAATTTGTAAGCTTTTAGAGAAATAACATTCACTTGTATTCCTTCAATAATTGTTTATCCCTTTCAATAGATTAAATTAAAGACAATCATGTACATATCTCTGGGTCATAAAAATGACAAGCTAATAATTGTAATAAAAACATGTAGATGTCAACTAAATAAACAAAAAATAAATTGTCAATACTAATTAGTGTAAAATTGGATATACAATTGTCAAATTTTAACAATAATTTCAAAACAATTTCTTAATCAAGTCTTTATTTGTGAATAGTGAAACATTGAAATATATATCATTTTCAAGCTGGCATAGACACAGCATTTTTGTGAAAATACTGTTGTATCAGCCATGGAAAAAAACATAATTAAACAAAATTAACATATGACCACTGCGGTATTATTGTAATAACTGATACCTCTCCACTATTTTCAACACAAGTATCTGGCAATAGTTAAAGAATTAAACTCAAAATATAAAATGCTTAGCCTGGAGGATTTATTACTGAACAATTTTGATCTATCTACTAATAAGAAGTTGAACAAAAAATGCTACAGCAATTGACCTTTGTATGTGTAAGTGTATGTTTAAGTAATTATCTCTGTTTCAACAGGCATTGTTATCTTTAAAAGACATATGTATAATGTATTCATAAGTAATCACTTGTAATCATGATTACAAAAGAGGAAAGTAATGTATTGTAATCAATTACAAATAAAAAATGCTGTAATTGTAATGTAATTGATTACATTTTCAAAGCAAAGTAATTGTAATGTATTCAATTACATTTTAAAGTAATCGACCCCATCCCTGCTTGAAGTAAATGGCAACATCGTAACTGGTATATGAGACCATAATTTTTGTCCAAAACCAGGAAGGGGAGATAATTGGACTTTGATTTTTTTGTTGATTCCCCATGTATGGGTTTGACTTTTTGTTGATTCCCCATGTATGGGTTACCTTGTAAGGAATTTAATGAAACTTTACACAAAGTAAAAAAGTAAGTAGGTAAGTAAAATTTATTTAAAGTCGGTGCATATATACAGTTAACAATCAAATAACATGAGCTCTGATGAGCTCTTTAACCGACTAAATATGTACAACATTTACAATAAAACAAAATATTAAATATTGTGTAAGAACACTATATGGAGATGTGCATGAAGGAATATAATTATTGTCACAAACTAGGAAGGGGAGATAATTTGTGCATGAAGGAATATAATTTTTGTCCAAAACCAGGAAGGGAAGATAATTGGACTTTGACTTTTTTGTTGATTCCCCATGTATGGGTTTGACTTTTTGTTGATTCCCCATGTATGGGTTACCTCGTAAGCGCAACTCCTCTTATATCACTTGAAGGATTTTGATGAAATTTTACACAAAGTAAGAACACTATATGGAGATGTGCATGAAGGAATATAATTATTGTCACAAACTAGGAAGGGGAGATAATTCAACTTTGAGTTTTCATTGATTCCCTATGTATGGGTTACCTCTTACGCACAACTCCTCTTAATCCACTTGAAGGATTTTGATGAAACTTTAGACAAAGGAAGAACACTATATGTAGATGTGTAAAATGTCAAATAGGCTGAAAAAGGTGAAATTCATATTTGTCTGATTTAGACGAGTGTTTTCATTGGAACCCTTGGGAAAAGTTCATTTATGATTAGACACAACAAATATCTAAAATTTTGATTTTCAATGAATTTTAAAGTTAAACGAGATTTGTTCATTGACAACTGAACTTTGATATGAGCTTTTGGGACTTCGTCAAATAAAAATTAAGGTTTATCAGTATCCTAGCTATTGTAGGCAGGTTTTCAAAGTGTCACTTGACTATGTCCAAAACAATACTATGTAAACAATCATTTGATGTTGTAATTAATGTCCTGAGAGCATATCATTCTTTAGCTTTGCATAAACTAAAATCCTCTTTTGCGCACATGAAAAAGGGAAATAGATCCATTAATTTTTTTTTTCATTTTCATCCCTCAAGAAATATTTCTATGGCCATCACCATAACATCATTGAAAGATAGGACGTGTCAGTATCCCAAAGGAAAGTGGACATTTTCAGCTAGATTCACATCTTCCCAGATTTGACTACCGACTTTGACATTTTCCTGGATTGACTAAATTACTCACAGTGTGACGGGTGCTGTTAACAGAACAGGACATGCTTACCCTTCCAGAGCACCTGATGTCACTCTCAGTTTCACTTGAGTTCACACTGTGAGTGCCTTTGTTTTGAATGTTGTGATTTCTATTTCTGTGCTTTGTATCTGTCTAACGTTATTGTTTTCGGTGTCTAACATCATTTTTTTCGGTGTTCTCATTTTGGCCATGTCTTTGGACATCAAATTATGTAAATTTCACTCCTATGTTCCTTCGGTATTCTACTGCTGTTGTTTCACACTACATTTGTTTCCTGTATGTATATAATTTATCAGTTCTAAATTCTAAAGGCTTCAAAGATGATTAATATATATGTACAACACTTACATAAAATTGATTCTTTTGCTTTTATTGATTTCCTTCTTCCTGTAATTTGAAGAATAAGGAAGGTGTTGAGGTATCAGATAAAAATAACAATAACAACAACAAAAACACACAAAACTATGATGGGGTTTATTTTTGTTTTAAGGCAATATTTTTTCATAGGAAAATTAAATTTCTTTGATTGCCAATTTTTATAGAAAAATGTAAGGACAAAAATAAAAAATTGTTTGTTTCCCCTCCCACGAATGACCCACTTAAATTGCTGCTACCCAAAAAATTTTATCGACCATTGCTGTTCAAAATTTTTTTTTTTTGGTCTACAGTCAACAAGAGTTTGTTATGTTTAAATAAATTTGAAATTTTAAGTAAAATTTTTTATTTGAAGAAAAAATAAAATAATTTTCCTACCTACCTACCCATAACCTGAACAACCCAGTAGGGGAGGGGAAACAAAAATATTTTTAATGTTGGCCTAAAGTATCCAGACTTTCAGGCCTGCATTTGAAATAGAATCAATCCCTAAGACTAGTGTAGAAAAATGGTTTTATGTTGAGGGGATGGACAGGTGGGTGTCTTTCTCCTTTCTCCTGCCCCTTTGCTCCTTCCTCCTGTCTTTTGCTCCTTTGTTCCATCCACTCTCTCCTTTATCCCTTCACTCAGACTCTCTCCTTTCTCCTGCTCTTTTCACCCTGAGTCTCCCTTTCATTTCCCTTGTTTCCCTTTTCAATTTCTTGTCTCATTTCTCCTTTCTACATCTCCCTTTGGTAATTGCCCCTAATTCAGCTTTCTCCAACCACCTTTCTCCCAGTCTCCCTTTATCATGTCTGTTGATGGTGCCCAAATATAAAACATAAATAATGGTAAGATGGACAACCACTGTGGAGGGCAATGCCTAAACAATAATAAAATAAATAATGGTAAGATGGACAACCACTGTG
>MJUU01034145.1:56851-77015 GCA_002080025.1 Modiolus philippinarum | reverse complement strand
AGCACAGACTAGTGCTAATTAAATTGTCAAACAAGCACACAGCCAGTACCAAGAAAATGAATGACATTGCCTTGTGTCCAAATTCTTCTGGTGCATTTAGTTGTTAATATCAAGACAGTCTCCTAGCACAGACTAGTGCTAATTAAATTGTCAAACAAGCACACAGCCAGTACCAAGAAAATGAATGACATTGCCTCGTGTCCAGATTCTTCTGATGTGTTGAGTTGTACATATCAAAACAGTCTCCCACCATAGATGAGTGCTAATTACATGTAAATTGTCAAACAAGCACACGGCCAGTACCAAGAAAATGAATGACATTCTGCTGCTTCCAAATTCTTCTGATGTGTTGAGTTGTTGATATCAAAACAGTCTCCTAGCACAGACTAGTGCTAATTATATTGTCAAACAAGCACACAGCCAGTACCAAGAAAATGAATGACATAACCTTTCATCTTATTCATCTGATGTGTTGAGTAAAACAGTCTCCCAGCACAGACTAGTGCTAATTAAATTGTCAAACAAGCACACATCCAGTACCAAGAAAATGAATGACATTGCCTTGTGTCCAAATTCTTCCGATGTCTTGAGTTGTTAATATCAAAACAGTCTCCCAGCACAGACTAGTGCTAATTAAATTGTCAAACAAGCACACAGCCAGTACCAAGAAAATGAATGACATTGCCTTGTGTTCTTATTCTTCTGGTGTGTTGAGTTGTTGATATCAAAACAGTCTCCTAGCACAGACTAGTGCTAATTATATTGTCAAACAAGCACACAGCCAGTACCAAGAAAATGAATGACATAACCTTCCATCTTATTCATCTGATGTGTTGAGTAAGACAGTCTCCCAGCACAGACTAGTGCTAATTAAATTGTCAAACAAGCACACATCCAGTACCTAGAAAATGAATAACATTGCCTTGTGTCCAAATTCTTCCGATGTCTTGAGTTGTTAATATCAAAACAGTCTCCCAGCACAGACTAGTGCTAATTTAATTGTCAAACAAGCACACAATCAGTACCAAGAAAATGAATGACATTGCCTTGTGTCCAAATTCTTCTGATGTGAGAGTTGTTAATATCAAAACAGTCTCCCAGCACAGACTAGTGCTAATTAAATTGTCAAACAAGCACACAGCCAGTACCAAGAAAATGAATGACATTGCCTTGTGTCCAAATTCTTCTGGTGTGTTGAGTTGTTAATATCAAAACAGTCGCCTAGCACAGACTAGTGCTAATTAAATTGTAAAACAAGCACACATCCAGTACCAAGAAAATGAATGACATTGCCTTGTGTCAAAAATTCTTCTGATGTGTTGAGTTGCTAATATCAAAGCAGTTTCCTAGCACAGACTAGTGCTAATTATATTGTCAAACCAGCACACAGCCAGAACCAAGAAAATGAATGACATTGCCTCGTGTCCAAATTCTTCTGATGTGTTGAGTTGTACATATCAAAACAGTCTCCCAGCACAGACTAGTGCTAATTAAATTGTCAAACAAGCACACAGTCAGTACCAAGAAAATGAACGACATTGCCTTGTGTCCAGATTCTTCTGGTGTGTTGAGTTGTACATATCAAAACAGTCTCCTAGCACAGACTACTGCTAATTATATTGTCAAACAAGTACACAGTCAGTACCAAGAAAATGAATGACATAGCCTTCCATCTTATTCATCTGATGTGTTGAGTTGTACATATCAAAACAGTCTCCTAGAATAGACTAGTGCTAATTAAATTGTCAAACAAGCACACCACCAATACCAATAAAATGAATGACATTGCCTCGTGTCCAAATTCTTCTGATGTGTTGAGTTGCTAATATCAAAACAGTTTCCTAGCACAGACTAGTGCTAATTATATTGTCAAACCAGCACACAGCCAGAACCAAGAAAATGAATGACATTGCCTTGTGTCCAAATTCTTCTGATGTATTGAGTTGCTAATATTAAAACAGTCTCCTACCACAGACTAGTGCTAATTATATTGTCAAACAAGCACACAGCCAGTACCAAGAAAATGAATGACATTGTCTTGTGTCCAAATTCTTCTGATGTATTGAGTTGCTAATTTCAAAACAGTCTCCTAGCACAGACTAGTGCTAATTATCTTGTCAAACCAGCACACAGTCAGTACCAAGAATATGAATGACATTGCCTTGTGTCCAAATTCTTCTGTTGTGTTGAGTTGTACATATCAAAACAGTCTCCCAGCACAGACTAGTGCTAATTAAATTGTCAAACCAGCACACAGCCAGTACCAAGAAAATGAATGACATAACCTTCCATTTTATTCATCTGATGTGTTGAGTTGTTAATATCAAAACAGTCTCCTAGCACAGACTAGTGCTAATCAAATTGTCAAACAAGCACACAGCCAGAACCAAGAAAATGAATGACATTGCCTTGTGTCCAAATTCTTCTGATGTATTGAGTTGCTAATATCAAAACAGTCTCCTAGCACAGACTAGTGCTGATTATCTTGTCAAACCAGCACACAGTCAGTACCAAGAAAATGAATGACATTGCCTTGTGTCCAAATTCTTCTGTTGTGTTGAGTTGTACATATCAAAACAGTCTCCTAGCACAGACTAGTGCTAATTAAATTGTCAAACAAGCACACAGCCAGTACCAAGAAAATGAATGAAATTGCCTTGCGTCCATATTCTTCTGATGTGTCGAGTTGTAGATATCAAAACAGTCTCCTAGCACAGACTAGTGCTAATTCAATTGTCAAACAAGCACACAGCCAGTACCAAGAAAATGAATGACATCACCTTGTTACCAAATTCTTCGGATGTGTTGAGTTGTCTATATCAAAACAGTCTACTAGCACAGACTAGTGCTAATTAAATTGTCAAACATGCACACAGCCAGTAGCAAAAAATGAATGACATTCTTTTGCTCCCAAATTCTACTGAAAAAAGGTTTAAATGAGAAAAATGAAAACATGTTGAATTGAGCATACCAAAACATTCTCCTAGCACAGCCTAGTGCTAAAGAAATTTTCAATCAATTAGAGTCTAAGATATGTTTCCTTAATATTTTAGGCGAGAAACATAGGAAGTTGAATGAAATATATATACCATGCACAAAACATGAAAATGCACCCAAAAGGCAAAAGACATGAATACCATCTGACCACAATATATGTTTGTCCTAAGCTGTGTCGAAGAGCTTGACTATAGCTATCTAAGCACCATCTCTGTGTCTGTTGTTAATGTCACAGTTTTCTCCCAGTACAAGTTAGTGCTAGTTAGTTTAAAACACAAGCAACTAACAAGTACCAGGAAAAAAAGTGAATTTGGAGTGTAATCCCGTCAATGACCAAACCAATTGCCAATTAAAAAAACATACATTGCTACTATCAGTAGAAAGGAATAATTTCACAGTTTTAACACCATGCAGGCTATGACAGAAAACCAATATACATGTACTATTTGTATAACACGAGTACACAACAAAATAGGTGTAACAATGTTACAAAAGTACAAGTACACACTGGACAAGCAATTTCCATCCAAAGGAGTACTTAAGCACAATACACATAAATTTCACCACATTTAATAACAACACATCAGAAGAATTTTACTGAAATTACTAAAAAGAATCAGGATAAACAAAACAGTCTAACGAGTCTGAATTAACAAACAGTTATCTGGAAAAAAATATCATATTTGTCAACAAACAGTTATCTGGAAAAAATGTCATATTTGTCAATCATCTGTAGGGGATTCGATCATTATTGTAGTATCAAACTGTATTTCTGGCACAAACTAGTGCTAAGTTTAACTTACACCAGCACATAGTATGTACCTAGAATAATGAATGATCTAAGGGTGTTGTAATGATACATTCTAGCTTTGGATAAATGAATTGAAATAAATCTAAAAAAATTGATAGCTTGATTTTTATTGGTTTTTTAGTAATTTAATATTCTGTTTTTAAAAGGATTTGTGTGACTTTTCAAGAGGATGTAAGAATATAAAGAGTTTAAGTTGAGACTCATATCCCTGCTGTAGACCATGACATGGTTTTTCCTAGCACAAGCTAGTGCTAATAAGATTTTGAACACTAACACTAGCAAGTGCCATTCAAAAACATGCCTATTGATTCTGTATTCTAAACACTTGGACACAATCAAATGCAACATGAGAAAACAAATGCAAATATTAATGTAATTGATTGTTGGAACAGAAATGCAATTTCTTTGATTAATAAGCACAAATAAATTTTCTAAATTAAGGCCATGATAAAAAAATCATCCTAAATTATCATTCTCTCCCGTTTTCATTTTTATACCCCGCCACACAAAGTGGCGAGGTATTATGTGATACCCTCAGTCGTGTGTCTGTCCGTCTGTCTGCCGACGGTTTCAGACTGATAACTTGTGAACGAAATAACACAAGGTCTTCAAACTTGGTATGCAAGTTGTTTACCACAAAACTCAGGTCAAGTTTGATTTTGGGTTCAGAGGTCCAAGGGGTTCTGGAGTTATGCCCCTTGAAACTTTGAAATTTTGTGAATTTTAGGGCTTCCGACTGATAACTTTTGAACGAAATAACACAGTGTCGTCAAACTTGGTATGTAAGTTGTTTACCACAAAACTCAGGTCAAGTTCGATTTTCGGTTCAGAGGTCCAAGGGGTTCTGGAGTTATGGCCCTTGAAACTTTGAAATTTTGCGAATTTTAGGGTTTCCGATTGATAACTTGTGAAAGAAATAACACAAGATCTTCAAACTTGGTAGTGAAGTTGTTTACCACAAAACTCAGGTCAAGTTCGATTTTGGGTTCCGAGGTCCAAGGGGTTCTGGAGTTATGCCCCTTGAAACTTTGTAATTTTGCAAATTTTAGGGTTTTTTACTCATAACTTGTGGAAGAAATAACATACTGTCTTTATAAACATTGTATGTAAATTGTTTACCAAAAAACACAGGCCAAGTATAATTTAGGTTTCAGCCGTATACATTGTGTGGAGTTATGTCCCTTTTAACTAAGAAATTTTGTGAAACGTGGCGGGGTATCATGTAATCCACCATTACTTTTTTTTTCAGGTCTAAAAAAAAATTATCTTGATATTTTGCTCAGTTATGTTAATTTTCTACAGAGTACTTACATTAATGTCTTCAATTTTGAATTTTTAAAAATTTTAACTTTACTTTTTTCACATACATGAGGTATTACCTATTTATTATCTGTTTTCCAAAATAATGTAAAATTTACATGTTTAATTGACATCTGTTTATTAAGTATGTGTTAATTACTAATGACATTACAAGCATCTGGATAAGGTATTAATTATTTACCAATCTAGATCTGAATCAATTGGTATCCCATTGAGTTATTTCATGATCTTCACATATCACCATTACCTATAACCAAGGATAAGCATCTCATGGTAATTTGGAAATATGTCATGAGGCATGAGATTTTGTCAGTTTTAGGACACCGTCTTTAAAGCTTTAAAACAACATTTATATAATAATGATGGTCACCAAATTTTCTCTGCTAGTACATTAGGTTTCAAACTTTATGAAAATAAAGTCAACATACCTACTTTTTGTAAAAAGTAAGACGATTTCAGGCAATTTTTATTTTGAAATACAAAGTGTTAAATTTTTTTCTTTTATGTCGATCTTTTAACAGCTTGATTGAATCAATAAAGCATCATGATATATCATAATAATGAATGAATTTCAGTCAGTACTTCTGTGCTAACCCGAAAGCTGATTTTATTTGGAATCGTACAATATCCAAAATTTTGTAAATTCTGTTTAAAACTAAGGAGTATCTCCCTCATGCAAAGCTCTGTCCTTAGCTAGGTTTGGCTTTACATTTAGATCTTATTGGTTATTTGTTCCTTTATCAGTTTTCAAACATCTTTGAGTTTATGGTCTTCCAAATGGTTAGATTTTATCTGCACTGATGAGACATAAGTTGTCGAAATGCGCATATGCAGAATTTAAATTCACAGTAAATTCGGTATTTAGTCATTTTATCCTCAGAAAAACTATAAAGTTACTCCTTTTCAATTATTGAGATAATATACAATACATAATGCACATCATCTCGTTGGTCTATTGTCTTAATAAGATTTAAACTTTTACTGATTTAATAAAAGCCAAATTGATGAAGATTTATTTATTTTTCCAAAAACTATTCCTTATTTCATTCAACATTCAATAAAATTGATTTTAAGTTTCAAATTAAGTTCTGATTATATAATTGATTGTTATGAATTTAATGTTCAGTAAAAAGATACACCATGAAAAATTAAACTTCAAGCCTTAATTTGTTTTCAACAATTAAACTATTCTGTGAAAGCATCCACTTAGGATATTTTGCCAGTAACTTATTAGTCAATGTCTTCTAATGTGAAATTCATTTGAATGAAAAACTGGACATTTTTTTATGTTGGCAGATCAAAAAGACCACACCTGGGCCTAATATAATAATATTAATTTCCTCATCAAAATTATTTGAAATGGCTTCTTGATATTTTTGATAAAATAAGAAAGATAATATAGTTTTTGAACTAATGATTAGCATTTCATTTCCAGTTTCTTGAAATAAGTATATAAAATTCTTCTTATTAGCAGAAATTAAAGTCACATTGTAGAAAAAGTATTTTTGCACATGGAGTATGATTTGAGGTATTCCCCTTTAAGAACCCTTGAATAGTATAATTTTCAATTTTTAAAATCACTTTAGAAAATGTCCATGTGAAATTAAATTTGAAAATGAAAATCATCATTTGAAAAGTTGAAGTAAGGCAATTAATAATCATATCAATAATTTTCCAACCCCTTCAAAAAATTTAAATTTGTTTTTTGCTCATTTTGTTCGTTGTCTTTAAAATAAAACAGCTTTTACACAATAAATAATAAGAAATGCAAAATAAAATTTGCAAAATTTCCCTAAATTTTTCAAAATATATTGGAAGAGAAACTTGGATTTTTTTAATGTTCTTAATTATGCATCATAAATAGGGTTGCATAATATTGTATAAATGTATTTGACAATAATTCTTTAATTAACCAATAAAGATTTCAAATCAACTTATTTAAAAACTAAATAAAATTAAGATCTATCTACCTTCAAGTTTTTGTAGTGTTTCTTCCACAGCTTCCAACAGTATAATGAAGACATATGACACTTACTGAAGTTTTTATGACCCGTAATTAATTATCTGTGTAATGTCAAGGTCTTCACTCCCTCAGAATTCACACCCACTAATGTCATGGGTTGTTAATTGAAACAGATGCCTGAATGAAATTCACACTTAGATGCTGAAATTTTGAATATTTCAACAGGGAGAAGTATATATGTCATTTTGGGGAATTACAAACTTTCCTAATTTTATGACACCCTTAATAATAAACAATTTCGTTTACAATTTTATTTTTGAACAATTTTTTTTCTTCTTTGTTTTTCTATGAAACCAGGATGTAATTATCAGTTTTATAATATTGTTTTTGAGGAAATATAGGAATAGAAAAATAAATGTTCTGTTTTTTATGTATCCAATTTTACTAAACTTATTTGAAGGTTAAAATTTAGTGCTTCAAAAACATCAAAAATGATACACATGTACTTTTGATTTTTTTTTTAATTTTGTAAAATTAAAATTTTAATTTTCCTAATTTTATCAGTTTAAAAAAATACTAGGTCAATTTGCTTTAAAATTTTTTTATCATGCAGTTTTTTTTTAATTTTGTGAATTATTTAATTGAATTCTCTTTTTTAAATATCAAAATTTGATGGTTAATAATTTCTTAGAAAAAAAATAATAAAAAAAAGTTAAATATTTCTTTAATAGAGATTTAAATTCAATAGGTTAAAAAAATGTTTTTCAAAATAACATTTAAAATGTAAACTTCAATTTCATTCAAAATATCATTGAAATATTAGGAATTAGTTAAAACTTAACAATTTTTTAAAATAATTTAAATTTTTTTAAAGTGAAATATTTACTTACTTGTGTATCTTCTTACACTCTTCCGTCAGAATACACCATTTCAAATTTTGTTTGTCTTTTTATACCAACTAAAAGTAATGCTAACTTTTGACACCTGTTGCTAGTTCAAACCTCTACTATTTTGAGATTAAAATCAAAATATGTCATATCATAATTACAAATTAATTAGCAACTACTGTTATAAATTTGCATATCTTTGATGAAGGAGTTTTAATTGCTGTACAAACAAATGTCTAGGAGAATAGGTGTCACTTCAGGGGAAATAATTCTTGTCAAATCTTTGATGTTTGCACAAGAAAGGAAATTGGATTATATTAATTGGTCTGTAATTAGTGTTAATTTGTAAAGATAATGTGTTAGATTTCTGACATTCCTTAGGCAAATATTTTCATTGTTAATTCATGGGAAACAGTTATAATTCCAAAAATATGATTTTATCAAATAATTATATGTTTCCTGCATCATTTTCTGATAATTGTTTTCAGAATGGATTTTGAAATATTCTTCAACTGATTTTTTAAAACTTTTAAATTAAACCATATTGCACAATAGTGTAAAATCTAATAATTTTTGGGAATATGTTCTGAATTGACTAGAGTTAGTCCAAATAATAAAAAGATTTCAATCAGCTGTTTACCAAGAAAGGGCTACCCTGAGTGCAGCATGATACGACCGCAGTATGTCGACCACTGAAATTTGAACAAGTGTAAACTTAAATGAATGTGGACACAGTAATTTGCTGACAAAATAAGGACCTTGTCACATAAATTAACTGGACACAAACTAGTGAAAATAAAAATTAGCCCTTTTAATCCCTTATTACTAGGATATGGTAAGAGCGAAGAAATTCTGTTGATAACCATCAAGAGAAATCCAAAGAAAAAACAGGTTGAAATCCAATGAAAAATATAGATTTCAGATATTTTGAAATATTGCAATTTGGCCCTTTTGACCCATTATAGCTTGGAAACCGAAGAGCAACGCAAAATATACTGCCATATTACTGAAAGCTTACAATGAGAACAATCCAAAGATGAAAATCCCATCAAAATCTAATGAAAAATAAACATTTCACATATTTCTAATAATTGCAATTTTGGCCCCTTTGACCCCCTTATAGCTCTGAAACTGTAAGAGCTATGCCAAATCAGTTGTAATACCTCTGAAAGCTTACAATGAGAGGAATCCAAAGGAAAAAATCCAATCAAATTAATCTATTGAAAAATAAAGATTTCACATATTTCTAATAATTGCAATTTTGGCCCATTTGACCTCATATAGCTCGGAAACGGTAAGAGCTATGTCCATTGACATACCACTGAAAGCTTACATTGAGAGGAATCCAAAGAAAAATCTGACAAAAAAATGAAGATTTCACATATTTCTAACAATTGCAGTTTTGGCACCTTTGACCCCTTATAGCCCAGAAACAGTAAGAGTTACCCCAAATCTGTTGACATGATTCTGAAAGTGTGCAATGAGAGGAATCCAAAGAAAAAAATCCCATCAAAATCAGATGTAAAATAAAGATTTGACATACTTCTAAAAATTGCAATTTTGGCCCCTTTGACCCCTAGTAGCTCGAAAACAGTGCCAAATCCGTTGACATACTTCTGAAAGCCTACAATGAGAGGAATCTAAAGAAAAAAATCCCATTAAAATCAGATGAAAAATAAAAATTTTAGGTAATCTGCATGTTTGCAATTTTTGAACTCTTGGGCCCCTCATAGCTTGCAAAAGAAACAAGTTATCAAAAATCTGATGGTGCAGCACTATAGGGATCCATTGCAAAAAACTGCATCAAAATCTGACTAAAAATAAAAAAGTAAAATTTTTAAATTTGCCCCATTTGGGCCCCATTTATCTCGTGAATGGTACAAGCCACGTGAAAACCGTTGGCATACTACAGATTGGAAATTTCCTCAGGAGGACACTTAGAGAAACCCATCAAAATCCGATAAATAATAAAGATTCTTCAGTCAAATATGTGAAAACATCAAATTTAACCCTTTTTGGACCCTTTTTTAAAAACGGGTGGGCTACAATGACCAAAACTAAGCCAAGCCTTCCTTTTGTGTCAAGGAACATTGTGTTAGAATTTCATAATGATTGGTCAACTGGAACTAAAGTAATTGACCAAAAACAGAAGTGTCTACAGACAACGACGACAACAACAATGATGACGACGCTGACAACAGCACCATACCATTATACAACCGCAAAAATTTTTGCGGTCGTATAAAAAGTACAGATATTTTATCTTTTTCACACATATCATTTTAAAATTTATCCAGGTCATTTATTTCAACTGCTATAGCAAAAGAATCTTTGATAAAACATGATGCTTTCTCAATAAGCTTAAAGTAAACAATAAAAAATGCATTTATCAAAATAAAAGATTTCATATCAGAAATGAATATACGTTAAAGCAAGAATTTGTATAGCTTTATAAATTATTGGTTTACAGTCATATCCTTATGTCTTTCTGTATAGCTTTAAATTTTTGAAAAAGTATGTAGAACAAATTTTACCTATTTACTGTTACTTATTACAACAAGACACCAAGAATTTGATAGAAATGTTCATTTTACGAATATTATGATCACCTAATGCAATATCAAACTCAAATATTAACTGTTTGCTCAATATACTACAAATCAAAATTGTATTTTGAAATTATTGGACTACTTGGTTAAATGTTTCAATAATTTTGATCATGTATTGAGAAAGAAACAACGGCAGTAGAATACCGAAGGAACAAAGCACAAGATTACACAAATCAAAGTCCAGAGACAAGGCAAAAGCAAGAACACCAAAAGACGGAAGACCAAAGACACCACATGCCCACAAAACACACGAACATTACATATACACCACAAATAACTAAAGCACTAACAGTGTGAACTCTCAATAAACAAGAGTGACATCAGGTGCTCCAGAAGGGTAAGCATGTCCTGCTCTGTGCACAGCACCCGTCACACTGTCAGTGGGTCAATCCAGGGTAAAGTCAAAACCGGTAATTTCAAATCCGGGAAGACGGGAATCTAGCATAAAATGTCAGTTTTTATTTGTGACACTGACATTTCATATCTATCTATGATGTTGTGGTGATGGCCATAGAATTTCTGAAGGGACAAAAGTAACAAAGGCTGAACAAATCCCTGACTCAGCAGTTTTTGTGACAGTGCTTTTGCTCTTTCAACAAAGTCACTGTATGTACTGCACGCTTTACAGTAACGAATTAATTGTGAAATATATACTCCATATGCTGGGGATGCAGGTATATTGCTGCAGAGAAAGGGAAAGTTCACAATTGGAAAGTCAAAATCATCACGTTTGTCATATAATCTAGATTTCAGACGTCCATGTTCGTCAATGTATAACAAAAGGTCAAGGTATGAAGCAGAAATGGGTGTATCTGTTGTCTCTTTAATTTCAAGTTCATTGGGCTAGATACGATGTAAATATTCTTTAAATCTTGGGTTATTAAGAGAAAGTACATCGTCTATATATCTGAAGCTGAAATTAAAAGTCTGGGCTAGTTGTTTTTGTTTCTGTTGTATCAGCCCTTGTAAAAACTTTGCTTCATACGAAAAATGGAAAAGGTCAGCTAAAAGTGGCGCACAATATGTTCCCATAGGAATCCCTACTGTCTGTTGAAAAACACGGCCTCCACATTCAACAAAAATGTTGTCGATCAAAAATTCAAGCATCTTAATCACGTCATTTTTTCTTAATCACATCATTTTCACTGTATTTCTTGTTTGACTCAGTGTGGTTCTTTACAATATATGTTTTATCTTTTCCTATTACCAGATAGGAATACCTGCGTTCTCCATATTTGGTACAGAAACATTGATGTATCAGATCGGAAATTACTATTTTAAGTTTATTATGGGGAAGAGTTGTATAAAGGGTAGAAAAATCAAAAGTTTGAATGCCTTGCAGTATGCGAGACTGTTTGAGGAGAGCTGTTCAAGGAGATCTTTGGAATTTTTAAGAATCCACATCTGATTCACGCCGCTCATGGAATAGGCTTTTTCGCAGTAGCTTTTTAGACCATCTCTAACTGCAGTCAGTAAAGTGGTAAGGAGTTTGGATAATGGCTTAGTGGTGCATCTGGCAGATCCTGCAATGAATCTCTGTTTGTAGGGATTCTTGTGAAGCTTAGGCACCCAGTAAATATAAAGGAGACAACTGTTATTCTCATCAACTTTGATACCGAATGATGCTAACACAGAAGTGTGATTTGTGATTATCTCGTCCTTGATAATGTAGTTGTAGTTGAGGAATCAGTAGGATTGCCAGATGAAGTGTCAATACCCATCTCCTTAACAAGACAGTCTAAATAGTGTTTCTTGCATACAAACACAATATGAATGAGTTCCGGATTTAAATCAGTAGTACTTAGGGTTTAAGACTGCACATCTGACAAAAAATAGAATTTACTATGGGAATGTTGGCAAAATGATTTTCGATATCTTATAATAAAGGACAAGGTGCGATAAGGGGTTGATTTGGCCCAAGATTTCAGTGAATTTCTAAGTTGCACTTCAAGATTTTCGTTCATGTTCGATTCAAGGCTTAGATCCCATTTACAGAAAAAATACAAAAGTTAGAATACATGACATCAGAATAGGTGTAGTTCTAGCGTCATGAAAAGGCTACTTTTGAGCATTTTCATAAAAAGATATCTAATTTGGCAGATTTTCCAACAGATTTCTTAACCTTAAATATTGAGCACATGCAAGAACCAGTTAGATAATTTAGCAACTTGTTGGTACAAATGAATGAACCTCTCATACAAATATTTTTGTGGTTCTTGCGTGTGCTCAATATTTCCTATACAGAAAAAGTAGTCAAAATTGGTAAAGTTGTCATTTTTCTACAAAATCTTCAATTTGTCCTTTCTTCTACACTCAAAAACTCCATAATCATACATCAATATTTGAGACTGTAAAGCCATACCCATAGAACATCTGAAAGAGAAATTTTGGTGAATTCAACAAAATTTATTTTTCAGGCCAAATAAGGCCCTTACCTCCCCTACTCCTTTGATCAAATATGCCACTTTTATTGGGTAACAATGCAGAATATTGAATCTTTTCAGCAAACTATTTATCTATTAAGGGGAGATAATTTGCATAGAACTAAAAAGGGAAAAATCATTTTTTTGCCATTTATTCCAAAAAAAAAGTTTGGTGACCAATATTTTTTTTTCCTGCAAATCAATTCCAATTGCAAGTATTTTAGTCAATAACTCACAAAATTTTTAAAACATTAAAACATGTTTATTTCAACAGTTGTAATTGATTTGATAGTGGATTCTCCAATCCTAAGATTAAATTATTGTGGGTACATGTGTGACTTTAGTAGCTAGGGGTTTACTTTCTTACTTCAGCTGTAAAAGTGGACTTGTCCTATCCTATAAGGGGAAAAGGCTAGGTCTAAAGTGCCATTGTCACAGTTAGAGAAAAGTATTTTGAGAATGATAACTTGTGTAATAATAAATATGGAGAATATAACAGGAAACACTTACAATGGCCAAAAATTACAATAACTTACCACAATCTACCAGGGAACTGCACAAGAAAAACAAAAAAAGACAAAAGACTTACGTAGACAATGATAGGATTTCGGGATAGCTGGACTTGGTACCGACACTAGCAAGAGCTAGCGGTAGGGTTAAACAGGTTTTTGGGTACCCACAACCTGTCCTTTTTCTATCCCATTTCCCTATAGTATTATAAACATACAAATAAAACCCAATACAAGTAGACTTCAAACTCCAAGACCACAATCTTGAGAAGGACAGAATAATACAAAACATAATTTAAAAAGATGGGTCAAGGAGTGCTGCTTTATTCACATATAACATAAGGCAAGGACCATTTGATATTTAGGGGGGGACTGGGATTTCATCTGAGCAAGATTACGTTTTTCCCTTATACACTACGCTAGGAAATTTTCTTGAGCCAAGTATTTTTTGTCTAATGGACAGAATCAGGGCCAGATTATTGTTTTCAACCAGATGCTGGCCAGAGATTTTTTGGGGGAAAAAATCGGGGTCAGAAATTTTTTTTCTAAAAAATACCAGCCTCTCCCCCAACCCCCCCCTGAAATGCCTAAGGATGAGATTTATTGATGCATCCTCTTATTAAATATACCCCTTTCTATAATTTGACAACCAAATGGAGCAACCTTGCTTTTGTAACTTAAGTTGGCCTTACAGACTTCAACTTTCGATAACGACACAAAACTGGAGGTAGTTTGCAACTCATCCAAATTCTAACGTGTGTTGAATTTAAAATTTCAGTATAATTGCTTTATTTATAACTATTTTAAAGTATTAGCCTGCCTTGTCCAAAATTAGCCCGTCTCAGGCAAGCAGATGGAGTGTTATTTCTAACTCTTGATATCTGTTTTGGAACTGTTATGCATATAATTGTATGCTCTTAATTTAAGATTGAGTGGAAATCAGGTGCTGGAATATTTGTCATCAGTTGCATGACTCTTGAGTGTTATATTCTTTCAATATTAATTGAAAATTAAATGTAGGAGGTAATGATTATCTCCCTTTGGAAAGTTTGTTTTTCAACTACCGGTACTGTAAATACAGAAGTTATTGTTAGCAATGTGATTTTACCCAATAGTAAAATACAGCATAATTAATTGCATGAAAAAATGTAGTCTGATACAATTGATTTGAGAAAAATATTCTCTAAGACTTATTATTTTTTCTTGTTATCTTATGGACCTTATGAAAAATGGGAGTGTGTGGGTATATTTTGAGGTTTTTCTGTTGTACAGTAAGGCTTCATTAAAATGGCCCTCAATTTTTGGCTTTATAAAGATCCAAAAATTGGCCAAACAAATGGTGGCATTATATCCAGGTTTTACTTTAGGCCATAATAAAAGATACCCTAGATTCTCATGCATGCCCGCCCCCGATTTCTTTTACCTGCCTCAAAAAAATTTATTTAGAATTTTGGCCAATTTTGTTGATTTCTTTTAAAATGATAGCACTTTTCACAAAATTTGATAAAAAATATAAAATAAAATTTGCCAGCCTACCCCAAATTTCTAGAAAAAATGGATGAGAATTTAGCAATTATTTTATTGTGGCCTTATCTATGTTCATATACAGATGGGGATATGGTCCAAGCCAACAAACTTTAATTTGAAAAGAACTCTGAATTATAAAGTTGTAAATTTTGTAAAAAATTTAGTGTTAAACCACAGCTGTCAATAATCATTCATTTGTTATTTTTACAGGAGCAGTTATTATCTTCACTGCCTTGTTGTCTGTAGCCTTTCTGGGAAGAACCATCAAAGTACAAATGTGGATTGGAATGGTTGTTGTTATTCTTGGTTTGGCTATTGTTGGTTTGTCAGATATTGTCTTCAACACCCAAAAAGACAAAGATACCAATGGAATCATAGCAGGTATATAGACCATTATAAAGATGATTTTGTCTTCTTTTATTTTTACCAGTACTTATGCCCTCAATTATTATTAATTTATACAGTTGAATTAGATGACTTGAAAATCCAAATGACCAATAAAACAGTTTGAGCTACAGGAATCTTTGAGCTATAGAGGTTGAACTATGTTTGAACTAGAACAAAGGGATGTAAATAGGGTTTGACACCAGGATTTTGTTCAAGCTATTTCTGTAGCTAGGGGAATGTTTGAGCTAAAGAGGTGGAACTAGAACAAAGGGATGTAAATAGGGTTTGACACCTGGATTGTGTTCAAGCTATTTCTGTTGGTGTCATCGAAGTACTGTTAACTTTTCAAATTTTCATCATCTCCCCTAAAACAAAATTTCAACCAAACCATACTGAATCATGTTTGGAAAGTCCTATACAAAAATTGCTTATTTCATTCTAATCCAATTAAAAACATGGCTGCCAATTCAGAACATAGTTTAACGTTGGACACACAGGGAAAATCAGTTCTTCATCATCTCCTCTGAAACCACTGAAGTGAAGTGTACATTAGGTCCTTTACAAAATATGCTAATTTTGGTTGGATATCCTACAAAATCATTGCCACTAGAGCAGAATATAGTTTAACACTGGACCTTTTGTGAAAGTCATATTTTATTCATATCCTCTGAAAATCCATTGATGCAAATTCAGAAGTAGTTTACAGAAATAATACATGGAAGGTCCTTTGCTAACTTTCCTCATTTTGTTTTAGAATGTTAAAAAATCATGGCTGACAGTGCAGAAGATAGTTTAACATTTGACCTTACTGGAAAATTATCATTTTTACCGGTATCATCATCTCTGATACTATGGAAGCACTGATACTATGGAAGCAAATTAAACTAAATTGTATTTGAATGTTGAATGAAATGTCCTTTACTAAGATTGCTCATTTCGGTCAAATCAGACTAAAAGTATGGCAGCCGGTGCAAAAAATAGTGTAACATTGGACCCTATGGGTAAATCATATCTTGATCATTTCCTCTGAGAACACTGAGGCAAATTAAAGAAAATTGCCCAATAGGCTATCCCAAAATAAATATTTGTGTCTCAAGCCCTACCTGGGCCTCAAAAAAGGTGCCACATCAAAACTTTTTTTGGCAATTTCCAGCTATTTTTTGTGCAACTATAACTCAAATATTATCAAAACCTTAAGTGTTTGTTCCAATATCCAATTATATTAAACTCAAATGTATCAAAAATGTGTCATTTAAGTGAAATCTAAATTAGAATTTAATTTAATATAATCTAGAATAAAAACAAACAATTTATTTTGAATGGCCTTAGGTTCTGGTTTGATAAAAAAAGACATAGCAACCAACATGCTACATATATTATAAGTTTAAAATTGAACCCAATGGTAAAATCATCATTTTATCATCTTCTCTGAAACAGCTGAAGCAAATTAAAGTTAACTATATTGGAATGATGAAATTAAGGTATTTTCAATACGGGACTTTGGAGATAGGAACTCTCGTGTAATTGAAGGTGGAAAGGATCACCTCAGATACCAGTATGAAGGAAAAATATATACCACATAAAAAACAAACTTTTTGTGAAATTGAAGTGCATTTATAATTTTTCCTATATGACAATTTTAACTAAATTTTAATTGACGAAAAAAAAATTAACCTGAAGCGCTACAAATCGATTAAATATAAATCACCATTAGCTCAACAGTGTTCATTAATTAGTGATACCTTCTCAATGTGTTGATGTATTGACTTTTTTACGTATAAAATATATCCGTTATCGGATTGAACACGATTCAAAAGTCCCATAGTTGGTCCTCTCAGAAGAAAAAAAACAGGCTACCAGTGGAGAAAATAGATTCACTTTGAATCCTATTGGAGAATTTATATTTGATCTTGTCTGGAATAACTGAAGCAAATTCAACCAGGCTAAAAGAGTGATGTTTGGGAAGTCCTTCAAGAAAGTTGTTCATTTCATTCCAACCATTGGAAAATCATGATTTTATCATCTGCTAGTGATGTTCTGATGATCCAAAAAAATCTCGAATAGGTTGGTTGGGCATCTAGATGTGATTACTGGGAAATCAATTGACGTTTTGGGCAATCGATTATCAATCCAAATTTTCTCTTGTCCTATAATACCATTATTTTGGTCTTCCTTGAAACCAAACTACATTTTTTAAATGAATTCAACCTTAAAATATTCTAACTGTGTCTTAGTAAGTAAAATTAGCACACTTTATAGAAAGAAAACTTAAATTTCTTGGTTTTCATCTGAGAAAATATACAGATGCTAGCCAAATTTTGTCAAATATTTACTCTGATATCCTTACACCATACAAAATGTAAATTACCTTGTAAATTACCAATAGTAATAGATAATTGGTTGGTTGACCCTAACTCATGAATACAATAGATAATCAGTTTGAATTTTCAATCTATTGCAGAGTTTGAATTTTCAATCTATTGCACAACACTATCATCAGCTCTGAAACTATTGAAGCAAATTTAACTAAACTGTATTGCAATGGTGTGGAATGACCAATATATATTCTTTCAAGATCACAACATATAAGTAACAGATTCATAATGTACTAGTACAATATGGAATGAATTTTTTTGTAAATAGTAAAATCTTTTGATTCAATTTTAAAAATATGTTGTTGAAGGGTCAGTCTCAATTCATTTTTTTTCTATGACTAGAAAAACATTCTACTAGTCTTTGCCAAGAATCTTCAAATGAAATGAGAAATGTTTAGTGATGCTATCTACTTCAACATTTTCTTACAGGTGACTTGTTGATTATAATGGCACAGATTATTGTAGCAGTTCAGATGGTGTATGAAGAAAGAGTTATAAATAGATATACCATACACCCACTAGAGGCTGTTGGCTGGGAAGGTAAGTCATAACTAGATATCATCTACACTCAAGGAGGTATGTTATGAATTATAATATTATGAACACAGTTTTTAGATGACGCATATTGTCAGGATTTTTGGTCTTGCAAACTAGCCAGGAGTTATGCCCCTTTGAACTGAAAATTCAGTAGGTATTTACCAACATATAATGATGGATTTTCTTAACCCATTGAATGTAGTGAGAACACTGTAAAGCTTTTCTTTCAAAAATTGGCAAATATGATGTGAGAAATTTCAAAATCAACTAGATTGTGCTGTATATTCTTATTCTCTAACAGGTTTAGAAGTGCAAAACTTAAACTGGAATTAGAGAAATTTCATAATTAATGAGGTCTCTTTGTAGGAATATAGGTTTTACAACTGCATTGAGGGAGTTACATTTCTTTGCTCTAGATAGCAAAATTTTCAAAGTTTAGAATTCAAGGCTTCAGTTTACATTAGATAAGGTTGAAAAATCTGCATCTGTAATAATGTTTAGGTGGTATTTTGACAAAAACATAGCCCTTCTTTTTTCTGATGATCTGAATTAAACGTGTCCTTTTAGTGTGAACACCATCTGGCATGGTCCCCATTTTTTCATGCCGTCACAATGGTATAGTCCAAAGATGGCAAAATAATTTGACATCATAAATGAATTACAACCGATATGAAAGCGAGTTCTCAAGTTCCCCTAAATATTCTTTGTAAATATTGCTGAAAAATACTGAATTTAAGCTGTTTGTCAAGGCCTGATATCAGGAAAAAATGCATGATAGATGACATATGACATATCATAATTATATGCCCGCAAAAAAAAAATTGAGGTTGTATTATGGTATGGTGCAGTCATCGTCGTCGTCGTCGTTGTTGTCTGTAGACACTTCAGTTTTTGGTGAATAACCTAAGTTTCAATTGAGCAATCCTTATGAAATTTTGACACAATATTCCAAGGCACAGAAGGAAGGCTATGGTGGGTTTTGGGTTTTTGTGGCCCTGCTTGTACCCCAAAAAGGGCCAATTTGGGTGTTATTTGGCTGTAGAATATTTATTATATATTGGATTTTGATGGGGTTTCTTTCATTGTGCTCCTGAGGATTTCCAATCTGTTATATGTCAACAGATTTCAAGTAGCATGTACTGTTCCTGAGATAAATGCGGCCCAAAAGGGGCAAATCTTTAAAAAAAAAATTTTTAATTTTTAGTCCGATTTTGTTGCAGTTTTTTTCAACGGATTCCTTAAGAAAAATAAACATAGCGCTCAACTATTAGATTTTTTGTTACTTGTTTCCTTTCCTAACTATGAGAGGCTGAATGGGCCAAAATTACAAATTTGCAGATTACCTAAACTTTTTATTTTTCATCGGATTTCGATGGGATTGTTTTCTTTGGATTCCTCTTGATATAAGCTTTCAGTTGTATGCCAATGGATTTGGCATAGCTCTTACCGTTTCCCAGCTATAGGGAGTCAAAATGGGGTTTGTTTCTTTCCATTACTCTTATAGTAAGACTTAAGTAGTATGTTGACCAATTACACATACAGACATACAAAAAGTATTTGGTCACCTAGTATTTTCACTATATATTTCATATTAAAGGACATTTTTTCAGAAAATTATTGTGAAGACATTTCTTATCTGATTTTAATGCAGTTTTCACTGTTAATTAGATAATTTCATGCAGTTTTAACAAATAATTTTGAATTTATTATCCCCGCACTTTCGAATGAAAGTTCGGGGATATTATCGTTGGCCTCGTCCGTCCATCCATCCGTCCGTCACAAATCCTTGCGATGCAACTCCTCCTACATTTTTGGATTT
>MJUU01034145.1:20447-47905 GCA_002080025.1 Modiolus philippinarum | reverse complement strand
TGACAACAATCTTGAAAAAGAAAATGGGGGAACAAAACGTAATTTTGAAAGATGGGTCAAGGAGTGCTCGCTGCTACACTGCCAGCTAGCTCAAGGAGCCTAGTCTGCTGGTAAAGCACTGTCGCCACTTCGGAAGAAAAATCAAACTTAAAACTCCTAGATGGGTTTGGTAAAGAATCATCATGTACACGTATTTCAGTAGACATCGGCAGTATCAGTGAGAGGCCAGTATGTGTGTAAAATCCTCAGGTCACTGGATCCCAAAGCTAATTTAACGGACACGTGCAGAAAATCCTGTCAATATCCCCTATTGCGTAAAGAATGTAAGTTACGTCCCAGTTTTTCTGGATTTTTAATCAGTTTCTGGCATTTTTTAACAACATTTCCATAAAATCGAGGATGGGAAATGCCCTCAGTAATAAGCTGTTTGCGAGTGACATTATATTTAGATATCAAATGTTCATATCTCTGATGAAACTTTTTAAATGTATTTAACAATGTATTATTGGTGAATATAGAGCTCCCAGTGTTTTTTCAATCCATTCCAAACCTTTCACTTTAACTAGACAAAGCTTTTGTCTTTTCAGTGTAACATTTTTACAGATATTGGTCACTGTACATGGTAGGATCATCTACCCTTGCACATGCATGATTCTCTGATGGTAGGTTAGCATCCAGGCAAAATTGGGTCACTTTGACCTACATTTTCCGCTTTAGTGACTTACATTCAAGTTCATGTCAGGGATCAGATCTCAGGTACTGTACATGGTAGGGTCATATTGCATGTACATGTGCACGCATCTGTGATGGTAGCTCAGCATTCAGACAAAATTAGGTCACTTAAACCTACATTTTACACATGAATGACTAAAATTAATGTATACATCCGAGTTCATAGCTCACTAACTGTACATTGTTCGTTCAGGTAACCTTGCATATGCATGCAATTTTGAAAGTATGTCGGCATCCAGGCAAAATTTGGGTGCTGCGACAACGTGCCATAACGAGTCGAACTTTGTAATCGTTGATTACCTATGTTTTTACTTTGTGTTTAAGTCATCCGTTCTCAAAAATGTCAAGTAAGAAAATTATATCCAAATATACAATGAAATTTTATTAAATTCTCTATTTCATGGTGCTAATTTTAAAGAAATCAGATAAGAAATGGCTTGATAATAATTTTTTGAAAAAATGTGGTTTCACAAAAAATATATAGTAAAAAAGGAGAGTGACCGAATACTTTTTGTACGTCTCTGTACCTCTTATCTTTTCTAATCTATATAAGGAATCATAAGGACTATATATATTTCCTTAGTTTGTTTCCAGCTAATTACTAGGTCAAGCTCAATTATTGTGTCCAACTTATTATTGTGTCAAGCTCTTTACTATGTCCAAACTCACTTTAAATTACACTTGTTCAAAATTCAGTGGTTGGCATGCTGCGGTCATAACCTGCTGTGCTCGGCGTAGCCCTTTATTATTTTATTTTTGGAACTTAAAATAAAGAAATTCTGTCTGTTATTTTTATTAGGCTCGAACTACCTTAAGTTCCAGATCGTTATTCTGACCACCTGTTTTGAGTTTTATAATTTTTCCTAGAATTGACTTGATTTTCTGTGTAAGTCTGTATTTTGTTATCTTCCACTAGCTTTAGACACAAATGCTTTTGACAGGCAATGGATGATAGTGGTTTTAAGGAAACTTTGCCAGTTGAATTTATGTTTGTTGACAATCCCGCATCCATGACTAGAAAAGACATGGATGTAGCGTTGCTCGACACTTAGCAAAGAATTCTGCACAAACCAGTGCTAGGGCCGTCTTGAACTTACTGAGGTATCAGCAAAGCTCATTGTTGAAGGCCCCATGGTGACTTCAAGATGAAGAACAACAATTGTTTGGATCTACCATGTATTTGTAGAGACTATCTTGTGTGCACTTACTCCATATCCTTTCAATTGCCTATGTATAAAATTTCTCAGCATTTTAATTGTTTTTCAGGTATCTTTGGATTCACATTTCTTGGATTGTTGTTAATTCCATTTTATTATATTGATGCTGGAGCATTCAGTCAGCTACCAACACGCAGATTAGATGATGCAATAGATGCTTTCCATCAGCTTGGACAGAATCCTAACATATTAGCAGCTACACTAGGTAGGCTGGTCAAACAATTAATATACATTTACATATACCGGTAGTTTGTGAAGAAAGCAATGTTTATGGCTAATATGAATTAATGATAATCACAAAATATTCAAGGAATAATAAAAAAAAATAAGTTTTTTTCAAAAATGCTTAGTGTTATTATGCCTTGGAGAATCAAAGGGCCTATATTATTAGTTTGTCTCAACTTTCGAAATATTGGAGACCCTCTACGTCAGAGATCTCATCTGCATCTGCATCCACATTAAGGTTTACAACTTGGTAACTACAGGTATGAAGGGTAGGGTCATCAAACTTGGCAGAACTTATTACAACATATTAACTTGTCAGAAGCACATTCACTATTGTTTAATGTGCTAATTGTTTTTTTCTTAACTTCTACTCTGACTGGGGCATAAGTGTTTCACAAAACACATTTTCAACTACCAACAAATATAGATATATTTTGAAGTTACCAGGTATGCTGGAGTATTCTCCTGGTTGTCATTTGCATTGAGTAATTGATTACATAATTTATATTAAAACAATATTTCTGGTTTTTCTTGCAGGAAACATTTTCAGCATTGCATTCTTCAACTTTGCTGGAATTAGTGTTACAAGAGAGATTAGTGCTACAACACGTATGGTACTAGACAGTATTAGGACACTATTTATCTGGATGATTACACTTATTCTTGTTTGGAGAACATTTATTCCTCTACAAATTTTAGGATTTGTGTTGTTAATAATCGGCATGATGTTATATAATGACGTTGGCATACAGTTTATTAAAAAAACATTTATGCGAATCGTTTTACGCAGACAGTTACCTCCTGGAGAGGACCAAGAACGTTTAATTGCAGATAATACAGGCAGTATGTATAGTTTGTCTATATTAGATGGTTTCAATGTTGAATTATTTGTCTTAAGAATATATGGGTTTTAAGTCAGATCCCAAGTATGGATTCTTAAGAATGCAGTACAGAGATCAGTGTTGGGTCAGGATAATATGTCTAGCATTATAGGATGCTACAATTTCCTGCTGACTTTATATTAACCCATCTAATGATGGATATAGAATAAAAAAGATAACAGGAAACACCTACAATGGCCGAAAAACATAGCCACATGCCACAAAGTTAAAATTGGAACTGCACAAGAAAAAAAACCCACAATGAAAATACAAAAGACAAACGTAAACAATGATAGGAACTCGGGACAGCGGGACTTGGTACCAACACTAGCAAAAGCCAGCAGTAGGGTTAAACCGGTTTATGGGTACACAAAAACTCCCCTTTTTCATTCAGAATAAAGCGTTAGATCATCTAAGATTGGTTGATAATGCAATGAAGTATTTAAAAATAAAGCTGATTAATGTATAGTCAGTTGAAACATAGTTGCCAACTCACATGATTTTCGCGTGTTACACAGTCACGCTTTTTCAACGGTTTACACGCGTAGATTTTGTCACATGGCGTGTACACGCTTTTCAGAACTTCACACGCCATTACACGCTTTTCATTGTTTACGTTTTTGGTTGTTAGCGATATCGCGTTTTTCGTGATTCTCTGGACTTTTTCACACCTATTGTTGATGTTTTTGGTTATTAGCACTATCGATCCCCGTAATTCTCTGGACTTTTCATGACCGTATGAAAAATTGAAAACTTCGATTCGGGCAAAAAACCAATTTTTAGATCGTTTCAATAAATTTCTTGGTTGGTTACGATGACTAAAGACACTAGTGCAAAGAAAAAACGATATTTCTGTACCGGATCAGTGAAACCAAAACAAAATTCTGGACTCCAAGTTTGATGAGTTAATTTAAAGTCAAAGAAAGTGATCGTGTAGTAGGGGGCTATGCAGTTTACACATTTATATTAAATCATTTACAGAAAGTGATCTAGTCGGATATACAAACGCTAGGGCTTATTTGAAACCATAAATCTGTCAAAATGGGATCAAGCCCATTTCCTCCTTGCAATGGTGAAAGACAGGATCATCAAGGACTAAGCTGAGAAATCTGCTAACTTTTTGCCTTACTTTCCTGTAAATTCAACCAAACTTGTATTTTTTTAATATTTACCTAGTCAGGTAGTTCTGAAATAAGCAAAACATGTATATGTTGAGTACAATAGGAATTTATATTGGTAAATTATTTTTTATATAAATTTTGTATAATGTCAATAATCTGAAAGTATGTCATGCGTTTTCACACGCTTTTTGGCATCTCATGTCATGTCATGACATGATTTTTCATTGTCAGAGGTTGGCAACTATGAGTTGAAATATTATAATTTATTTCTCTACCCCTGCTCATTTTATGTGAAATTTTAGTGGCTAGGGTTGGGGATTTGAAAAATATCGTTTTTTGAATATCAGCACTTTTGAGCCTCAAATTAAACCCTGAAAAGCCATGGGTACCCCTATTTTTTATTTTAATATAATAAAGGTCTTTATATGTAGTTTTCATTTCCTGGACAGCCAAGCATAAAATTAACCTACATCTATTTATAGAATTTTGTTGAAAAGGGGAACCCCCTTACTGAAATAACATTATAAAGTATTTGGTTTATTGTAACCTATAAATACTGTTTTATATATGACTTAGATGTATAGTATATGATAATATATGTGTTATTTTGTGTTTCAGACATTCAAGACAACCAGCCAGGACCATCATTTAGGAATGCCGCAGATACATAATATGTTACTTGAACAACCTGATTGGGTGTCTATTTATAAAGCAGAGCTGATTGGTGCATGTTAAATTTGATTGACAGCTATGTTATGGTTGTATGCTGATACCAAAATGTGTTTGGAACATTGTTGATTAATTTAAGGAAATTGACCTGTTTATTAATGTTGAAATACAATGTATACTGTTTTTTGTCTCGCGAGCGACGAAAGTCGCTGAAAGCGAGACATAGGTATTACTTTACGGCGGCGTTGTAAACTTTTTCTAAAACCTTAATAACTTTTTAACTGTAATGGATACACAGATCATCTTTGATCCACAGATGCCTTAGGTTATGAGCTTTCCAGCATCACATGTTTCAGATGACCTTGACCTTGTCTTCATGGTTCAATGACTCCATAAAAATTGCGACATAGTTTCACATTCAAGTCCTTTTCTCTGTATTTGTAATGCATAGATCCATTATATTTAGTGTATTGATGCATCTTAGTGGGTACATGGCAGTCTGCCACTTGTCAAGTGACATTGACCTCATTTGCACGGTTCAGTGACTCTGTAAATGTTGTGACATAGTTTTACATTCAAGTCAATTTCTGAGCCACTGTAATGTGTAGAGAAACCATATTTGGTGTAATGCTTCATTTTAATGAGTACATGCCAGTCTGACACCTGTCATGTTACCTTGACCTCAATTTCATGGTTCAGTGACTTTGTTATTATTTTTACATTTATGTTCAATTCTCAGCTATTAAAAATCCAAGACTCTTCATATTAGGTATTTATTGTTACATACTAATGGGTAGATGCCAGTCTGACACTTGTCAAGTAACCTTCACCTTAATTTCATGGTCCAGTGACTTTGTTAAATTTTTACATTGATTTCCATTTCTAAGTAATTAAAGAAGCTAGACTCTCCATATTAGGTTTATTGTTACATATTAAAGGATAAATGCCAGTCTGACACCTGTCAAGTAACCTTGACCTTAATTTCATGGTCCAGTGACTTTGATATTTTTTTTTACATCAATATCCATTTCTCAGCAATTAAAGAACCTAGATTCTCCATATAAGTTTATTGTTACATATTAATGGGCATATGCCAGTCTGGCACTTTTCAAGTAATCTTGACCTTAATTTCATGCTCCAGTGACTTTGTTATCATTTTTACATTTATGTCCATTTCTCAGCAATTAAAGAACCTAGATTCTCCATATTAGGTTTATTGTTACATATTAATGGGTATATGCCAGTCTGACACTTTTCAAGTAACCTTGACCATAATTTCATGCTCCGGTGACTTTGTTATCATTTTTACATTTATGTCCATTTCTCAGCTATTAAAGATCCTAGACTATTCATATTAGACATGTTAGATTGATTGTTAAATATGAATAGATAGATGCCAGTCTGACACTTGTCAAGTAACCTTGACCTTAATTTCATGGTCCAATGACTTTGTTAAATTTTTACATTGATGTCCATTTCTCAGCAATTAAAGAAGCTAGACTCTCCATATTAGGTTTATTGTTACATATTAAAGGATAAATGCCAGTCTGACACCTGTCAAGTAACCTTAACCTTAATTTCATGGTCCAGTGACTTTGATGATTTTTTACATTGATGTCCATTTCTCGGCAATTAAAAAACCTAGACTCTCCATATTAGGTTTATTGTTACGTATAATTGGTATATGCCAGACTGACACTTTTCAAGTAACCTTGACCTTAATTTCATGCTCCAATGACTTTGTTAATTTTTTTATATATTGATTTATTAAAAAACCTAGACTCTCCATATTAGGTTTATCTTAAAGTTGAATCAAGCATTAATTTTCTTGACCTTCTGTATTAGGTTCATCATGTGTAAACGATAATGTTTATATTCTGGCGAGACGTTTCTGTGTCTACACTTGTTTACTTATTTTTATACCCCCCACTTGAAAAGTGGGGGTATATAGTGATGGGGTTGTCCGTCTGTCCGTCCGTTACACCTTAGGGTACTCATCTCTTATCTGCTACTCCTCCTGAACCACTGAATAGATTTTGATGAAACTTTAACACAGTCTTTATGACATAATGTAGATGTGCACCTCCTATTTCAGAATTTGATTTGATTGATTTTTGGGGTTTCCCATAGAAAAACATGGACTTAGCCTTTACATTACAAGGGGGATACCCATTTCTAATCTGCTACTTCTCCTGAACCACTGAATAGATTTTCATGAACTTTAACACAGTCTTTATGACATAATGTAGATGTGCACCTCCTATTTCAGAATTTGATTTGACTGATTTTTGGGGTCTCCCATACCAAACCTTGACTTGCCCATTACATTACTAGTGGGTACCCATCTCTTATCCGCTACTCCTCCTGAACCAATGAATATATTTTCATGAAACTTTAGCACAGTGTTCATGAAATAATGTAGATGTGCACCTCCTATTTCAAATTTTGATTTGATTGATTTTATAATTTCTGGAATCAAATGGGGTAGTGGGGGGGTAATTATTAGTGAGCTTTGCTCATAGTTTTTCTAGTTTTTTTTACCAAAGGACATGACTTTTCTGATTGACAAACTGATTTGAAGCTAATGCATGAAAGGTTACTCCTTAAAACACATCATACAGCATAGCAAAATCTATAGTTAGGCTGACCTAAATTAATTCTATGTTGAACATCAGCCTAAGACTTGGAAACCTAGGAGGGAGGGAAGAAGAGAGAAAACAAACAAAAAATTGCAATTATCTTTTACAATTTTTATGCATACATATGCTTTAGAACATATTTCACACCTTCATTTTAAATTTTTGACTGACATTAAACAACTTATTTCACTTTCTTTGAAAGTCTCTAATCAATTCAAGACATGACTGCTAAATTAATCACCGATATGGCCTTCAACCTGAAAATTTCCAGACAACACTAAACTTTTTTTGTGTTGTATATCCAAAAATTTTCAAAAACCTATGTGCCTGAGTGATGTTAATTATAGAGTTAGGTTAGAATTGCCTTATTTGTGCAACATTGGTATTTTTTTTATTTTTCCCATGGAGGAAGTATGTTACACTGCACTAGACATACATTATGTACATATTATGTCATTCTGCTTTATATTCTTGAAAATCTAAAACATTCCAGTATTTACAATTTACAAAATACATGTAGATTATGCACATTCATCATTATTATTTCTTCATGGTGTATGCACTGAACTGGGAAACCAGTTTGTCAAGGGAACCTGAGGTTACTTCCCTTGGTACAAATGTGAAAATGTACTGTTGCTATGTATTGTTGTGTATTTATTTTATTTAAGAAGTTTGATAGTCATAGAAAATGTAAATTGAAATGTCTAGGCCATATAAGACTATCTGTAGGGGTTGTTTTGTATTAATATTCTTGCTACTTTAGTAAACTCAAAAGGAAAAAAGATATCCATGTTTTTAGATAGAAAAGTTTGGGTGTATCATTTCACTTTTCTTATTACCTATTCTGATGCAAATATGTTTGTAAAACATGTGCATGGGTTGCAAATACAGTTTGAATTTGTCACAATTCCTTGATGTTTTCAGGAAATTTTTCAGGGCATTCTTGTCACATGCAGTGAAATTTGCATTAGTAGGAAGAAAGAAATATTCTCTTATCCGTACTTTTGGGCACTTCACCTGATTAAGCAGTGAAACAGTCAATATTTTTCTATATATCTACTGTAATTGTACTTATATTGGCGGGTACTTAGTTTCGCGAAGATTCCTTTCTTGCCAAGTTTGCATGTATTTAATTTCGCGGAAATGAGTGCTTCTTATAACTTTAATGTCAGATTATTTCATTCGCGGGTACTTATTTTCGTGGAAAGTTGAAGAACGAGAAATTCTTGAAAATTAGTACATGGCGAAAATAAGTACAATTACAGTATGGAATTTCAACTTTGCATTATTTGTTCCCTTTTCAAGATACATCAATGAAATTTGTAACATACGTATGGAACATATATTATTAATATCATATCCGTAATTCAGGATTATAGTTGGTGGAAGACGGAAGATATTGCAATTTCAAATTTCAATTTTTTACATAGATTATATAGGTAAACCTCATAAGCTTTACCACACTGTACTGGGGTGTACAATTTTAATCCTTTGATCTGATTGGTCAATTCAGTACTGTGATGCTATGCCAGATAAGAGAATAGTATCTTGGGATATTTGATCATAAATCTGTTGAGTTTTGTGACCAATTGTCCATGGGGATATGGATCAAAGATTCTTAAATGCATAATGATTTTCTGCACTTAAGTGTCATGTTTATTGGTTATATGGAAATTAAGTATTATTGATTATTTGGAAAATATGGCATCTGAAAAAGAATAAAGCATGGGCCACAAACTTTTTACTTGAGATTTTGTTATTTTACTTTACAAATTTTGTTGTTTGACATGCATTGTTTAAAGGCATTTAGGCCAAAGATTATGTTGGTTGGTTGTTTTCATATTTTTTTCTCACTGTATTAACATTGCAGTAGGTTTTTTTTTATTTGGAAATGCCAGTCATCTTAAATATAACAAAGTTGTTATCTGAATAGTACATGTATTTATAAGTTTAATATTATGAAATGCAACTATTATAGGCCCATTAAAATAAAGCTTCTTGATTTTCAATTCTTATCCCATAGAATTACAGATTTTTTTATTTCCAGTTTTATTGCCTCAATGTTACAGTCAAAAACTAAATACCTCTCGAATTCTTGTTCGTCTTTGAACAATTTTTAGTAAAAATAATGTCATCCCTCTTTTTGGGACAATAAAACTGATTAAATTTTGCCTCCTTTTCTGATGTCTTTTAATTGAACATCATTGAAGAACCAAGAAATTAACTTTGCACTGCCTTAGTCCTGCACAACGTACATATTTATTTACATTTACAATTTTACTGTGTTATGATCTCTCTTACTGATATCTACTGTTGATTTTCAATGGCTCAAACTTCCATGGTCTTTGAGCCATCAAGTTTGACTGTATTATTTTGCACATACTTAGGTAGTCATATATGTATATGTTGAATTGAAACTTTGTACAATTTTATTATGTTGACTCATGTGATAGTTTTCAATCAGAACAAAACCTCATGACCTTTTAAAATCTAGTTCTGTCTTGTTAATTTTTATGACCCTTGCACTTTGTTGTATTGAGATAAAATTGTAGTAATAGAGAGACAGTGATACAGCACTTCTTGATAATACAGCATTTGATGGTGCCCCTGTATGTCTTTTTACTTATGCTCTAATTTTGTGATGTTCATAATTATCCTTTTGAATGACTAGCCAACAAATGGGGAGGGATGTGCATATAGTGTTCTGGTCTGTCTGTCCGTCTTGGTTTACCCACAGGTTGAAGTTTCTTTTCTGTTAAGGATGTTTGATATAACCATTAAACTTTATAGAGATACACATTTTGGTATAATTAAACAAAAGTCATAATAAAAATTTACCCATGCAACCAACTTCATGCTTCACTGATTACGGAAAAACAGGATAGTATGAGGTTTAACCATAGTTTTAGGTTTCTTCTCTGTCAAGGATGAACACTATCATCATTAAACTTTATATAAATACATATATGGTATGATATTTAAATATCATATTAAAAAGTTATACCCTTCACAAATTTCATGCTTTACTGGTCACAAAATACCATATAGCGGGTAATTTTNTAAAAATTTACCCATGCAACCAACTTCATGCTTCACTGATTACGGAAAAACAGGATAGTATGAGGTTTAACCATAGTTTTAGGTTTCTTCTCTGTCAAGGATGAACACTATCATCATTAGACTTTATATAAATACATATTATGGTATGATATTTAAATATCATATTAAAAAGTTATACCCTTCACAAATTTCATGCTTTACTGGTCACAAAATACCATATAGCGGGTAATTTTTGCAAGGTTCTAATTTTCGCTATATTCGTGAGGTTTCTGGAATCGTGAAAACAAAATATCTTTAATATTAAAGTCAGGGTATCTTTTTACATGTCTATCCCTTACACGATTTTCCAGTCACGAAAATTGATGATTGCAAAAATTTAATATGCCTCTATGAGAACGAATCATGAAATTTGGCACCTGCAAAAATTATCAGCTATACAGTATAGCATAGTTCAAAACATTTGTGAGGCAGGGCACTGTGTCTGTCAAACACATATTTTTGTTTTATTTTGTTATTATTGTTTTTTCCTCCATTATAGCTGCCAATATATTGCCATGTTTTTGTGAGATTTTTGTTTATTTTCATGAATGCTTGTAGATATTCATTTGCCAGTTAGAGAGAGATATAGAGAGTGCTGTTATTTTTATTTGCTCACTACTAAAAAGGTCCTTTCATAAATCTAGAACAGGAAAAGAAAGCACTTGGATTTTTAGTACATGTTCTTTTATTGTGCACAAACCTTGCAACTACCCATGTCACTAGGTTGTTCAACTGCTTGTTATTGAATAGGTCCAAAAATCTTGTTATTATAATGGATCAATATAAACCAAAGTTCATCCAAATTATCAGCAGCACACTTTCTTATAATGCTATGTCTGTCATTGCTTAACAGAGGGGAGCCCACCCTTTTTTGGGATGTGGGGATCAGCAGTATATAAGCGCGGGATTTCGGGATTTCTTTGCTTTAAGTCCAGCATTTCAGGAAATAAATTCACCACTCTTTGAGTTTCTTTGTAGTTTGGGATTTAGTAAAAATAAAGTCGGGATTCTTGGATGAGATCCCCTTATTAACATATGTTACTGAATTTTTACTCAAGTGTTGATTAAAACCTTTTGACAAACCTTTCCCAAAAAAGAAATATGTCAAATTATTTGAACAGGTCATAATACTCCAACTTTAACCACTCTGTACTTAGGCCATTACAAAAAAAATCCCACATTCTCAACCCCTCTGTCCCAATATTGTCAACCTTTTATTTATTTTGGTAATTTATTCATTTTTTGTAATTTTTTTCCCAATTAACAGCATTTCCTCCATACTTTATGAAAAAACATTTTTTTTTAAATTAATTTTTGCCTTCCCATAGTTTCCTTGATGGAGAAGAACTTCAGAATTTTTTTTTATTATGACCTTGTAAAATTGTATTACTGCATGAGATTATTATTGCCCTGATGCTTTAGATTGGATAAGAGTCAAGACAGTCTATTTTAAGCAAGTTTGTTGTACACAACTCTGTTCCAGAATCAATTTTAAAAAATATCCAATTAATTGATAAAAATGAATGTCTACTGATAAATCAAAATGATAATTATTTGTAAAAAAAAAGAAACAACTTTACCAGAAATTATTGACATTGAATATTTCATACTGACCAGAGGACTTCTTCAGGATTTTAGGATTTTCCAAGGAATTTTTACGCCAAAGCTTTATCTATTACATAACAAGATCAAAATATGCTACAAATTATTTAGCTTTTCTATGACAGTATTCATTTTTGTTTTATATTAAATTTGTTAGATTTTTGTCTATATTTTGTTTGTATATATAATATGAAATAGAATGCAAAATAAAATGTTATATTTGTATAAAAGTGCAGTAGTTGTAACTTTTAATTACATTACCTGTAGTTAAGCGTTTTTTTTTTCTTCTTCTCTTAATCAGTTTCACTTTATTCTTTGAAGTAGTTAAAAAAATATGTTGTATATTATTCTAAATGTGGTGGTGTCAGTGTTTTCTGTGGTGATGTTGTTGATGTTTTCTGTGGTGGTGTTGTTGATGTATTCTGCGGTTGTGTTGGTGTTTTCCATGCCATAGCTAATGTTTTCTGTGGTGTTGTTGGGGTTTAATGTTTTCTATGGTGTAGTTAATGTTTTCTGTGGTGCAGTTGATGTTTCCTGTAGTGTTGTTGATGTTTTCTGTGGTACTGTTGATGTTTTCTGTAGTGTTGATTACGTTTTCTGTGGTACTGTTGATGTTTTCTGTAGTGTTGATTATGTTTTTTGTGGTACTGTTGATGTTTTCTGTAGTGTGGTTAATGTTTTCTGTAGAGTTGTTGAAGTTTTGATGTTTCTATGGTGTTGTTTATGTTTCTGTGGTATTGTTGATGTTTTTGTAGTGTTGTTGACGTTTTCTGAAGTGTTGGTGATGTGACGTGTAATGTTGTTAATGTTTTCTCTAGTGTTGATGATTTTTTTTGTAGTTTTCTTGATGTTTTCTATGGTGTTGATGATGTTTTCTGTGTTGTTTTGTTGTTTTTTGTTGTTATTGATGTTTTTTCATGGCGCTGTTGATGTTTTCTGTTGTGTTGTCAACATTTTCTGTGGTTTTTGTTGATGTTTTCTGTAGTGTTGTTGAAGTTTTCCATGGTGAAGTTAATGTTTTCTGGTTTTGTTGATGTTTTCTGTGGTATTGCTGATGTTTTCTGTAGTGTTGTTAATGTTTTCTATAGAGTTGTTGAAGTTTTGATGTTTCTGTGGTGTTGCTGATTTTTATATGGTGTTGTTGATTTTATCTTTGGTGCTGTTGATGTTTTCTGTAGTGTTGTTGATGTTTTCTGTAGCGTTGGTAATGTTTTTGGTGTTGTTTATGTTTATTGCAGTGTTGTTAATTTTTGTCTGTGGTGTTGTTGATGTTTTGGTGTTTTTGATGTCTTTATCGCATAGTTAATGTTTTCTGTAGTGTTGCTGTGGTTTTGTTGATGTTTTATGTGGTGTCGTTGATGTTTTCCATGGCAAAGTTGATGTGATTCTGTTGAAGTTTTCTGTTGTTTTGTTGTTTTCCGTACTATTATTGATGTTTTCTATAGAGTTGTTGAAGTTTTCTGTTGTCTTGATGACGTTTTTGTAGTGATATTAGCCCCACTTGCCTAAAAGGTCATATAAGCTTTTGTCATTCTTTTGCATCAGTGCATCCATCATCATTTCTTCAACAATAAAAAGCCAAAAAGCGGCAAGCTTTTTTTAAAAGCTTATACTTGTTTTGCCTTATAGTCCAACACATTATGACCGATCGTAACTGCTCGGCAAGCGGAAATGACCGAGTAGCTACGATTGACATTATGACGTTATCAAGTGAATATCACTACAGTAGGTGAATACGTTAATTTATTCACCTCTTATTATTTTAATCAAATAAACTTTTAAATTAAGGCATCTATATACTAAATTTGATTATCTTGGTATCATATCTTTGTAAAAATGTTGCCCTTTTCACAAATTCTATAGTCAGAAAACAGGCACTCTTATCAGTCAATATTATAATGTCGTCCCCAATTTTAAGCGCAGATCAATGTTTTCTTGTTAAAAATTTGTTACATACTCCACATTCTAATTATCTTCCACCATCTCACCATGTCCACTGGAAAAACAATTTACCGAAGAAAATAAGTAACTTAAACCAGTCTGCACTACGATGCTTTTACATCACAGAAAACACCTTCTAATGTCACACTATAACGTTCTAGCCAAGTGTACCGACGTTTGTGAATTTTTATAAGAACGTTGGCACACGCCGAAGAAATTGAAGAAATTCTCTTGTTGGACACATTCATAGCATAAGGCTAACGGCCTACAACGCACAGAAAACTTATCCATAACTTGTATGCAACGCTAAAAAAACGTGTAACAGCCTATGTAGCGAAGTCAATGTTTTCTGGTTTTGTTGATGTTTTCTGTGGTATTGCTGATGTTTTCTGTAGTGTTGTTAATGTTTTCTATAGAGTTGTTGAAGTTTTGATGTTTCTGATGTTGCTGATTTTTATATGGTGTTGTTGATTTTTTCTTTGGTGCTGTTGATTTTTTCTGTAGTGTTGTTGAAGTTTTCCATGGTGAAGTTAATGTTTTCTGGTTTTGTTGATGTTTTCTGTAGTGTTGTTAATGTTTTCTATAGAGTTGAAGTTTTGATGTTTCTGTGGTGTTGCTGGTTTTTATATGGTGTTGTTGATTTTTTCTTTGGTGCTGTTGATGTTTTCTGTAGTATTGTTGATGTATTCTGTAGAGAAGTAATGTCTTTGGTGTTGTTTATGTTTATTGTAGTGTTGTTTATTTTTGTCGGTGGTGATGTTGATGTTTTGGTGTTTTTTATGTCTTCTATCGCAAAGTTAATGTTTTCTGTAGTGTTGCTGTGGTTTTGTTGATGTTTTATTTGGTATCGTTGATGTTTTCCATGGCAAAGTTGATGCGATTCTGTTGAAATTTTCTGTTGTTTTGTTGTTTTCCGTAGTATTATTGATGTTTTTGTAGAGTTGTTGAATTTTCTGTAGTCTTATTGATGTTTTTGTAGTGATATTAGCTCACCTTACCTAAAAGACCATATAAGCTTTTGTCATTCTTTTGCGTCAGTGCATCCATCGTCATTTCTTCAACAATTAAAAGCTGAAAAGCGGCAAGCTTTTTATTAAAGCTTATACTTGTTTTGCCTTATAGTCAAACACATTATGACCGATCGTAACTACTCGGCAAGCGGAAATGGTCGAGTAGCTATGATTGACATTATGACATTATCAAGTGAATAGCACTACAGTAGGTGAATACGTTAATTTATTTACGTCTTATTATTTTAATCAAATAAACTGTAAAGTTAATTCATCTATATACTAAATTTGATTATCTTGGTATTATATATCATTGTAAAAATGTTGCCCTTTTCAGCCAGAAAACAGCCGCTCTTATCTGTCAATATTATAACGTCGTCCCCAATTTTAAGCGCAGATCAACGTTTTCTTGTTGCTGATTTTTATATGGTGTTGATTTTTTCTTTGGTGCTGTTGATGTTTTCTGTAGTGTTGTTGAAGTTTTCCATGGTGAAGTTAACGTTTTCTGGTTTTGTTGATGTTTTCTGTAGTGTTGTTAATATAGAGTTGTTGAAGTTTTGATGTTTCTCTGGTGTTGCTGATTTTTATATGGTGTTGTTGATGTTTTCTGTAGTGTTGTTGATGTTTTCTGTAGAGAAGTAAAGTCTTTGGTGTTGTTTATGTTTATTGTAGTGTTGTTTATTTTTGTCGGTGGTGATGTTGATGTTTTGGTGTTTTGATGTCTTCTATCGCATAGTTAATGTTTTCTGTAGTGTTGCTGTGGTTTTGTTGATGTTTTATGTGGTATCGTTGATGTTTTCCATGGCAAAGTTGATGTGATTCTGTTGAAGTTTTTTGTTGTTTTGTTGTTTTCCGTTGTATTATTGATGTTTTCTGTAGAGTTGTTGAAGTTTTCTGTTGTCTTATTGATGTTTTTGTAGTGATATTAGCTCACCTTGCCTAAAAGATCATATAAGCTTTTGTCATTCTTTAACGTCAGTGCATCCATCGTCATTTCTTCAACAATTAAAAGCTGAAAAGCGGCAAGCTTTTTATTAAAGCTTATACTTGTTTTGCCTTATAGTCAAACACATTATGACCGATCGTAACTACTCGGCAAGCGGAAATGGCCGAGTAGCTACGATTGACATTATGACAACACTACAGTAGGTGAATACGTTAATTTATTCACGTCTTATTATTTTAATCAAATAAATTGTAAAGTTAATGCATCTATATACTAAATTTGATTATCTTGGTATTATATCTTTGTAAAAATGTTGCCCTTTTCACAAATTCTATAGTCAGAAAACAGACGCTCTTATTGGTCAATATTATAACGTCGTCCCCAATTTTAAGCGCAGATCAACGTTTCCTTGTTAAAGATTTGTTACATACTCCACATTCTAATTATCTTCCGCCATCTCACCATGTCCACTGAAGAAAATAAGAAACTTAAACCAGTCTGCACTACGATGCTTTTACATCACAGAAAACACCTTCTAAAGACCTTGTCACACTATAACGTTCTAGCCAATGTGTGCCGACGTTCGCAAATTTTTATAAGAACATTGGCACACGCCGAAGAAATTGAAGAAATTCTCTTGTTGGACGCATTCATAGCATAAGGCTAATGGCCTACAACGCACAGAAAACTTATCCATAACTTGTATGCAACGCTCACAAAACGTGTAACAGAGTATGACAATGTTGCAAAGGCGTTTTACTAGCGAAGTTAATGTTTTCTGGTTTTGTTGATGTTTTCTGTGGTATTGCTGGTGTTTTCTGTAGTGTTGTTAATGTTTTCTATAGAGTTGTTGAAGTTTTGATGTTTCTGTGGTGTTGCTGATTTTATATGGTGTTGTTAATTTTATCTTTGGTGCTGTTGATGTTTTCTGTAGTGTTGTTGATGTTTTCTGTAGCGTTGGTAATGTTTTTGGTGTTGTTTATGTTTATTGTAGTGTTGTTTATTTTTGTCTGTGGTGTTGTTGATATTTTCTGTGGTGTTGTTGATGTTTTGGTGTTTTTGATTTCTTCTATCGCATAGTTAATGTTTTCTGTAGTGTTGCTGTGGTTTTGTTGATGTTTTATGTGGTGTCGTTGATGTTTTCCATGGCAAAGTTGATGTGATTCTGTTGAAGTTTTCTGTTGTTTTGTTGTTTTCCGTAGTATTATTGATGTTTTCTGTAGAGTTGTTGAATATGAAAAAGAAAGGAAATGGGGTAAATGTCAAGGAGACAACATCCCATATTCAGGTTAAAACGACCAAAAACAAAACATCTAGGGTCACCCTATGGTCTTCAACACAGTGAGGAACCTCACACCATATAGTAAGCCCTAAATGGCCCCGAAAAGGTAAAAAAATTAATAAATCAATGGAAACAAACCACATCCAATAAGTTTTCTGTAGTCTTGTTGGCGTTTTTGTAGTGGAATCAGCTCACCTTGCCTAAAAGGCCATATAAGCTTTTGTCATTTTTTTGGGTCAGTGCATCCATTGTCATTTCTTTAACAATTTCAGAAATCTTCTTCTCTGAAACAGCCCAGCCAATGGTAATTGAACTTGCTCTGAATTATCAGCAGGGTATGCAGTTTTTAAATTGTGTTTGATTGGTTTGAAGATCAAACAACATGACCACTGTTACTGATAAATTGTTGTCTTTTTGCAAATAACTCAAAAACTATTACAGATATTTAAAATCTGACCGAGAAAAATAATCAGCCTAGCAAGATATACCTGCCCTGAAATTTTAAAGAAAATCAAAAAATCTGTGATGGGGTTATTGCCCTTATTCTGTGAAATATTAAAAATTTCAATATTTTTTCCAATATTTAGTAGAAAAACTGTAACATATAGAGGTAAACTTTCAAAATTTCAAAAATGTTCAACATACCATGATCTACCCACATGGAAATTTTAAAGAAAATCTTAATACCAATGTAGGAGTTATTGCCCTTTGTTTGTCGATGTTTCTTAATTTTATACATTTTGTTTTATGTTTCAAAAACAATTTGAGATATAGGTTAAGTTTGAATAGCAAAAGTGTTCAGTGTATCAAGAACTACAATTTCTTCATATGTTCAACAGGTTTGCATATCACCCAAGATGGCTGAATATAAGGAACATAGTTTAACATAGGGCTGTACAGGAATATGTTGTATATTGTTACTTCTTGAATACCATTTGATACATCAGGTGTGACTAGGCATGGTCGCATTATTGTCATTAAACAAATGCAGAATTTTGGTACAGATTATAAAAAGATGGCCACTACAGCTGATATTAGTTTAACATAGGACTCGATGGGAAAATGGTATAAATTGCTATCAAGTTGATATTAACTAGGTATGGTCATATACTAAATTTTATGTATTTGTAGGGATCACAAATCCAAAATTGCTGTGAGTGGATAAAACATAGTTTAACATAGGAGCCTATGGGAGAATATTGTAAACTTTTAATTCTTGGAAACTGTTTCATACTAGTAGACCAATATGAAATTTCTTCAAAACCGTTTCATATATCAAGTTGATATTTACTAGGCATGGTAACTTAATGGTCATCTACAAAATATTATAAATTGGTATCAAACAGAAATCGAAAATGGTCACAACCTTGAAGTACACTTTAACATAGAGCTTTATGGAAAAAATGTTCTAAATTGTTTATTCCTGAAAATCGTTTCATACGTCAAATTGATATAAACTAGACATTTTAACACCACAGTAATCTACCAGATGACTCACTTTACTACCAATTGACTACCACCTCATATTAATTAGAAAACCCTGTGGGAAATCTTATTTTATCACTAGCAACCAGGTGAATGATACAGGCTCACATCACATGGGAGCCTCTGGTTGATATTTTCTGTGGTGTTTGGTGATGTTTGAGGGTCAGATGAAAGACAAGAGGATAAGTAGTGCCCACATTGCCAATTTTGTAAATAAACATCATGCATAAGGACATTAAAAATTGGCAGAGCATTCTGGGAAAAATATATGCAGAACTATACAATTAACTCATAACTGCTTCAAAGGACTCTGATTTTATTCTGTCAACAATTAACATTGTGATCAATGGTCAATAATCCTTTGAAATTTGAATGAAATCAGATAAAAGGTGCAGGAGAAATTACAGCAACAAACTTAATTTAACTTACTTTATGTCTAAAGGGTCCAAATTATGTGGAAACTTTGTGCACTCTAAATATGCAGGTCAACATCCCTGGAAATTATGTTTTAATTCCAATTCCAGCAACATTAGAGAAGTTGTATCTACAAAATTTGGTGACATATGGACAATGTTTTTCGCAGTAGATTCCCGTTGAAGTGATACAGATTAAATAAAATCTCTTGTTACTGGTGTATTTGCCATTTCAAGCTAATATATTTCAACAAAATGTACACAAGAGGAGACAATCTTGGACATCGTTGTATTTCGAAATATCTACAATTCGAAAATATGAAATATTAGCAAAAAATTCAGTTCCGCAATGAACATGATGAAATGTTGATTAAAAGACTATAAATACAAATCAATTTAGTTTTTACCTCATCTGGTTCTAACCTGGGTGAGCAGAGCTATTGCTATCACTTTTCATTCATCTTTTACTTGGCATAAACTTTTCACCCAACAGTCTACTGGGTAAATTAGAACCAAACTTGATTACCATAGTTCTTGAGAGGCTCCATTGCACAAAAAGATGATTTTCAGTTTCAGACTTTATTCAAGATGGCCTCTACTGGGTAACGTAGTTTAACATTAGACCCATTGGAAATACTTGCAAAGATTTTATCCTCTGAAACCACAAAGTCAATTAGAATCAAACTTGGTCACCAAAGTCTTTAGGTAGTACCATGCAGGTTCACGCTTAAGAGTTTATCCATGATGGTCACCAACAGGAAAATAGTAGAACACTGTACACTATGGGAAAACACATTGAAAGTTCTTTTCTTCTGAAAACGCTGCATCAATTGAACCAAACTTTGCTACAATAATCTATAGATGGACATCCAGCAAAAACGTGTTTTTCAGGTATGCACTTTATAGGTGATAGCCACCGGCGGGGAATTAAGTCAAACATTGGACCCCTTTCAACGATCCTCTGGAACCAAACTTGGTCATAAAAGTCTAGGTGTTCCCTTGTAAAAAGATGTTTTCCAGGGGTTGGAATTATCCAAGATGGCCACCAGCGGAGATCATAAGTTAATTAACATTGACCCTTTTTTGAAAAACACAATCAAAGATGTTCTCCCATGAAACTGCTTGTGCAGTTGGAACCAAACTTGTTCCCAATAGCTGGTCAACTTAAAATTGTGTTTGAAGGTGCGTCTTTATCCAAGATGTGTAGCAGTAGGTGACATGGTTCACATTGGATCCCTTGAGAAAACACATTCAAAAATATTCTCGAAAAATGCGTTGCTAAACTGAGACCAAATTTGGCCATATAGTAGTCTTTCGGTCGTTAGAGTAAAAAGCTGTATTTTAGGTTTTGGCTTTACCTAATATGGTCGCCAGTTGGAGCATAACATCTTTTCTTCTAAAACTGCTTGGCCAAATGACACCAAATTTTGCGACAGAAGTATTTATGTGGTCTTCTGCGAAAAGTTGATTTTCAGGTGCTCAAAATGGCCGAGGAAACATTGTTTGGACCATCAACATTGAACCGTACAGAAATACTTTCAAAGGGCTTCTCTAAAAATAAAAAGCCGATGGGGACAAAAGTCAGCCGAAATAGTCTTTAAGTGGTCCCCTGCAAAAAAAAGTGTTTTATTAGTTCGAGCTTTATCCAAATGACTGCCAGCATGGAATATAAAAAGACACAAAGTCATTCAAAGATATGATCTGAAACTAATGGGGGCAATTGGTCCCAAAATTGACCATGCACCAAAGTCTTTTTTTATAGTTTACCCCTGAAAAAAAGCTGTTTGTTTTCAGGTTCGTAATTTATCCAAGATGGCCACCATCGGGAAATAAAGTTTAACATTGGACCCTATGGGTATACTGACAAAGAAACTGACCTAAACTAAACTTGGCCATAATAGTCCGTTTTAGTAGTCCTTTGAAAAGGTGTTTTCGGGTCTGGGCTTTATCCGATATGGCCACAAGCAGGGAAAATAAATCAACATGTGTCACTTTGCTCCTACACATTCTCTCCTGAAACTGCTTCGTCAGCTGAAGCCAAACTTGCCCAAAATAGTATTTGGGTGGTCTTTCAAATAAATGTGTTTTCAGGTTCACGCTTTATTCAAGATGGCCGAGGCAACATAGTTTAAGTTTGGACCAACATTGAACCCTAGGGAACTGCTTTAACTCAAAGATATTTTCACCTAAAAATAAATGGCAGTTGGGACCAAAGTTGGCTACAATAGTTTATCAAATATATTTGCCAGCAGGGAAAATAGATGAACATTGTTCCCTATGGGAAAATACATTTAAAGGGTTTCTCGTCAGAACTACTGGGCAAATTAGAACCAAACTTCAGGGGCCGACTCCGACCTGCCGTTGGGTATGGGGTTTTGTCACCGTTCATTGAAGATCTTATGGTGGCTTTGAGTTGTTATTGCTCCTATTTGGGTCGTTGTCTCTTTGACACATTCCCCGTTCCCTTCTTTTTTCTATTCTTAAGGTGGTCCTCTGAAAAACGTGTTTTCGGGTTAAACTTTTTTCCATGATGGGTCCTTGTGTGAACATAATTTTAAATGGGACCCTATGCAAAAACACTGAAACTGCAGAAAAATTGGACCAAAATAGTCTTCAAGTTGTTCCCTAGCAACAAAGGGCGTTTTCAGGTTCATATTTTGAAATTGAACCCAAAGGAACAACACTAAAGTTTAAGATCTTTTCTTCTGAAAGGACTTTAACTTCGCCAAAACAGTCTTAAGGCGGTCCGTTGCAAAACAGATATTTTACATGTTGATTTTTATCCAAGATGAAAGCCAGCGGGGAACGGTGGCAGCTATTATGGATCAAATGGGGCGAAATCTTGTTTGGGTGGTTTTCAATTTTATTATTATACAATTACGGCTTTTTGCAGAGGTGAATATACAATTACCACCCTAGATAGTGTGTGACCCAGGGAATTGCAAACCTGCCAGATATATTTGTTTGAAAAAGACAAAGTAAGGACTATTGACTAAATTTGGTACCAATTGGCCAACTGGCCTCCGAGGAAAAAATCTTTGAAAGTTTTGCAGTCCAGTGTTAAACTAAGAATCTCGCTTGGGGCTGTCTAAATAACGATGTTAACCTCTGGTTTAAATATTTCTGAAAGACTCTAAGATTATGACAGTTTGGTTCCGTTAAGCCCAGGGGTGTCTGAGGAGACGATTTCCTCAATGGCCATTCTTGAAAGAAGTCGGTCACATTTATCAAAGTGTTGAAAAAAACACTGTGAACATACTTGTCTCTAACGCTTATAAATAATATTTATAGCATAGTTCTCCGAATTTGTTTTTCCAATAGGGTCAATGTTAAATTCTATCCCACCTCTGCCTAAAGTACAGTTGTTACCTCTTACTCGAAATCACGTGATTCACCACGTATTCACTACATGTCCAAATGTTTTTTCGTCCTACCTCCAACGACTCTGTCAGGGAAATTTCAATTTTTCATATCGGGCGAGTAGTTTTATACAGAGTAAATGTAACAAAGGGGATCACAGGAAACATCTACATTGGCTGAAAATTACAGTCACATGCCACAATCTGCAAGGAACTACACAGGAAAAATACAAACAAGACAAAGGACAAATGTAAACAACGATAGGATCTCGGGACAGTCGGACTTGGTACCGGCACTAGCAAAAGCCAGCGGTAGGGTTAAACCGGTTAATGGGTACCCATACCTACTCTTAATCTGTTGCCTTATAGTATAATAACACGAATAAAACCCAATACTGGTAGACTACTAACTCCATGACCACAATCTTGAAATGAGAGAAAATAACAATACGTAATTTTGAAAGATGGGTCAAGGGGTGCTCGCTGCTAAATTGCCAGCTAGCTTAAGAAGGACCCTAGTATTCTGGCAAAACAATGTCGCACTACGGAAGAAAAATCACTCAAAACTTCCCGAAAGGTTTGCTCGAGAATCATCATATATTTCAGTAGACATCGGCAGTATCAGTGAGAGGCCAGTAATTTTTTTGTGTGTAAAATTTTCCGGTCACTATATCTCAAAGCTAATTTAACGGATGGAAGTAGAGTGTCTTGTCGATATCCCTTATTACGTAAGAAATGTAGGTTACGTCCAAGCTTTTCTGGATCTTTATTCAGTTTTTTGGCATTTGAAAAGAGGTAAGCGTTCTTAAGGTAATTTAAAGAATGTAAGGTGTGAATTTATATGCAAAACAGAAAGCAATAAAATGGATAACAGGAAACGCCTAAAATGATTGAAAAACACATTTATATGCCACAATGAACCAGGGAACTGCACAAGAAAACAAGAGGCTCTCAAGATCCTTCATGGCTCATATAGACAGCCTATATTGATGGGGCAAAATTATTTAACTATGATTCCAATATGCCCAGTTGTTTGAGAAGAAATTGTTTAAATAGGGTTCAATTTTAAACTATGTTCCCTGCTGGCAGCACATAATCTTGGATGAAGTGTCAACCTGAAAACTTTTTTTGCAAGGACTACTTAAAGGCAATTGCGGCTAAGTTTTGTTCCAATTGGTTCAACAGTTTTAAAGCAGAAGATCATTGAATGCGTTTTCCCAAAGGGTCCATGTTAAAACTATGTTCTCCACCTGCGGCCATCAAGGATAAAGCATAGTCCTGAAAAACACCTTCTTTACAGGGACCACCCAAAGACTACAATGGTCAATTTTGGTGCACAATGGCTCCGCAGTTTCAGAGGAGGAGCCTTTGAATGTGTTTTCCAATAGGTTCCAATGATAAAACTACGTTTCCGTCTGGTGACTATCTTGGATACAGCTTTTTTTGCAGGGGTCACCCAAGGACTATTATGGCGTAGTTTTGTTCCAATTGGCTCAGCAGTTTCAGAGGAGAATATCTTTAAATGTGTTTCCCAAAGGGTCCATTGCTAAAACCATGTTTAAAGTTTGTAGCCATCTTGGATACAGGGCGGACCTGAAAAACACCTTTTTTGCATGGGATCACCCAAGGACTGTTGTGGTGAAGTTTGGTTCAAATTGGCCTAGTAGTTTCTGAGGAGATCTTTATATGAAAACTTTCCGCTGGAGGGACGGACTACGGACACAAAGTGGTGGTAAATGCTCACCTTGGCTCTAGCCAAGTGAGCTAAAAACAAATAAAAGATACTACATAAAAGATAACGTACAGAACGATAGGAAATCGGGACAGCAAGACTTGGTACCGCCACTAGCGAAAGCCAGCGGTAGGGTTAAACCGGTTTAAAGGTACCCAAACCTCTCCTTTTCTGTCCCGTTTTTCCTTAAACATTTGCATGTTAAACAGATTGTATCTTTTAATACAGTGGAACCTCCGAAAACCGACCTCTGCTGGGACCGAAGAAATCGGCCGGTTTTAAGAGGTTCCGGTTTTCGGAGGTTCAGAAATCCGGTCTTTTCAATCCGAACACCAATACCAGATGTGCAACATATGATCTGTAAGGTCAGATAAGGTTGTGAGTTAACTTTTTCAGTGTATATTCCAGCAATTTTGTAAATTTCAATCAATATTGTCGATTATCTGTTCAAATACAGTTATTTATCGATGAAGATGGCGAGACATATGTGATATGTTGAATAAATTTGGTCGATTTTGTTGTCCGCAAAAATAGTCGTCCGTATTTCAGAGTTGAATTTCAGAAGAAAATATACGTTTTGGACCGAACTATATGGCCGGAATTCGGAATTCAGAGGGGCCGGTCTTCAGAGGAAATTTTAACTTATTTACATAGCTAAAAATTCAGGACAGAAACAAATCGTTCGGTTTATAGAGGGATCCGGTTTTTAGAGGGGTCGGTTTGCGGGAGTTGCACTGTACTAGCCATGGAAAAAAGCCTTCTATTAACTTACCAGCGATAAAAGTCCCAAAATAACAGAAAATGCCAATGCTAAAATTACAATCTCAGGCCAAAAAACACAAGTGAATTACACAAGATAAAACACAAATGAAAAACAAAAGTGCAAACGTAAACAACAGTTGGAAACTAAGGAGTATCTCCCTCGTACAAATCTCTGTCCTTAGCTGATTTTGGCTTTACGCATTTAGATCATATTTGTTATTTGTTCTAGAAAATCTTTGAGTTTATGGTCTTCCAAATGTCAGTTAGATTTTATCTGCACTGAAGAGGCATAAGTTGTCGAAATGTGCATATGCAAAAAAAAAAAACAAAATCACAGTAACTTTGGTACTAGTATTTAGTTATTTTGAACTCTTGATAGCCAGACTTGGTGCCGACACTACCAAAAGCCAGCTGGTAGGATGTTCCTGATTTTATCTATTTTATGAACATTTTCACGAAGAGTCAAAAACACAGCATCCATATTTTGGGTACGCGTTTGCGACTAGTTCTTGAAGAGTTAAGGGAGTTCATTTCATTCATGCGGGTTTAAAAGTACATGATCATGAGTACCACTAGATATCCAAGCATATATTTTTAGGCTGTTTTTTTTATATTCTACTGTCCAAGTCGGACTTCCTTATTTTACTGCCAGATATATCCTTTGGATATCTTTTATGTTGGTTTCAAGTTCGGATTAGATTTGCGTTGCACTGCATCATTTTTTTTTCACTATTTTCGCTGTCGTACTGAGCACGTACGGTTAGAGGTCGACTTTTATTGGTATTGTGATAATCGTAATGAAGACATACTCGCCTGATATCTATCTAGGTCATTTCAATATACATATATATATGTTACAGACCATACGTATTTGGACCATATGCGTTCGGTCCGGACCGTATGCGTATACTCATATGGTCGGCCCGTACGCGTGCGGTCCGACCATACGCGTACGGTCCGACCGTATGCGTATACTCATACGGTCTGGATCGAGCCAGACCATTTCGGTATGCTGACCGTATGGGTATCTCAAGAAATTCCTTCAAGTGAATATTTTTTAATAAAATATATGTAAAACATGTAAAATAAGCATATAATGAAAAGTCCACATATACTTAAACAGATGAACAACATCGATGGAGGATCCAAATGGGTACGTCCTATCCAGCTGAGTAGTGCAGGGTCAGGAAAACCTTTTATTAATTACTTCGCCGTATTTCATTCGTTTCATTTACTAAAGAGACGGAACCAATGTCAAGGATTTGTTTTGCTGGATATGGTTTTTTTTTAAGAAAAACGTGTCATTAAAATATTTGGTTGCAGCAACAAATAATTTCTGTAACCTCTTTTACAGGTTCACAACTTTCTCTGTTCGACGGACTTTTTTCTAAAATTAACAGGTGCACCTTTAACATTTTTAAAACATTTTGTATTTTCACTGCTAGCTTTTTCGTTTGTTATCAACTGATTCGACGATTTCGTCAGTAAATTATCCAAAAAAAAAAGAATTTAGGTTGTCTTCTTAGGACAATTTTAGTATACACTGAAGAAAAAAACATGTCAGGGTTAGCCAAAACTACATAAATAACGGGGATTACCATCTCTGCTTTTGTTAATTATATAATACACCGTATCATAAGAATTAGCATCATATAACCCCCGACCGTACGCGTATGGTCCGACCGTATACGTATTTTAAAAAAAAATACTCATACGATCCAGACCGTACGAGTACGGTCCAAATACACGTATGCTCTGGAACATATATATTTTTGACCGCACAATCGTTATGGGGCGCTTCTACGGAAGATTGTGTATGGAAACAAGTCAGGCAACTTTAGTGATCCCTGATTTGACCCAAATAAAACGTCCCCTTAACGATAAATTTCAGAAAAAAAGCCATGCTTTGAAAGTACGGTCAGAAAGTCTTCTCAAATAACACTGGATAAAAATCATTATACTTTCCAAACTGTTCTTGTCAGTCTGAAATCCGGTGGTATTTAAACAATAGAATATGATCCCTCCTTTAGAAAAGATAAAAATGTCCCCCCCCCCGAAAATCAAATGGTCCGTGCCTAGCTCGCTGTTAAGACCAGATAAAAGTTACTTATAACATGAAAATTTATACTCTGTTATTTTCATGTAATGAGATCAAATAGAATCCACATAATTGTTTATAAATGTAAAAACATGGAACAGACTTAACTGATCTGACTCCGGTACGAATCAAAACTCCCGGCGACCGGCGCGGTTACCATACAGTGATACAGCTCATTAAAATTAATTGCAGTTGGAGTTAATATATTAATTACAAAAACAGGAAAACAGCAAACACCTACAATG
>MJUU01034145.1:9455-20171 GCA_002080025.1 Modiolus philippinarum | reverse complement strand
GACAAAACGTAATTTTGAAAGAAGGGTCAAAGAGTGCTCGCCGCTAAACTGTCGGCTAGCTCAATGAATCTAGTCTGCTGGTAAAACACTGTCGCACTACGGAAGAAAAAACCAAACTCAAAACTCCCCGAAGGGTTTGGTAAGGAGTCTTCATGTATTTCAGTAGACATCGGCAGTATCAGTGAGAGGCCAGTATATATGTAAAGTCTTCAGGTCACTGGAATCCAAAGCCAATTTAACGGATTTGTTCAGAATATCTCGTCAATATCCACTATTACGTAAAGAATGTAAGTTACGTACCAGTTTTTCTGGATTATTTATCAGGTTTTGACATTTTTTAACACCATTTCCATAAAACCGAGGATGAGAAATGCCCTTTGTTATTAGGGACCGACCATTTAACCTGAAGGGAGGGGGGTTATGTTTTTTTTTCTGGACAGAAAATTTTTTTTCGCGCTTCGCACGAAAAAATTTATTTTTTTGTTCACGTGTATCAACAAAATATTTTTTTTCAAAATTAACATTATCTTTTTGGGCAGAAAGCCTCCTTCAGAAATTTTTTTTTCATCATCTTGGCAGCCAAAATATTTTTTTCACACAAAATCGGATCCAAAATATTTTTTTAGAAAAAAANCATAGCCCCCCCTTCAAGTTAAATGGTCGGTCCCTTAGCTGTTTGCAAGCCACGTCATATCTAGATATCAAATGTTCATATATTCTGTAAAACTTCTTAGAAGTATTGAATAATTTATGAAATCTGTAACCTTGTTGTAAAAGTTTGGATGTGAGAGTAAGGTTACGCTCATTAAAATCATCAAGGGTGGAACAAATGCGAGTGAATCGTACAAGTTGAGATATATACACCCCGTAGGATGGAGCTAGGGGAGCTTCGCCGTCAAGAAAGGGGAAATTAATAATTGTAAAATCAAAATCATCCCTTTTATCATAAACTTTAGTTTTTATTTTACCAGAGTCAATGGTGATACTTAGATCCAGAAAAGGGCAGTATTTAGAATCATTGTTTGCCTTATTTAGTTTCAGTTGTTGTAGGTAAATGGTGTCAACATAAGCCAAAAACTGGGGATTGTCAATAGTAAGGATGTCGTCAATATACCTGCTATTATCATAGAAAATAGAAATAAGCTTATCACTATTTGGTACTGTTCCATTTTGTAGTTTTTTCATGAATTCCCGTTCGTAACAGAACAGAAAAAGATCTGCAATGAGAGGTGCACAATTAGTACCCATGGGGATTCCAATGACCTCATGATAAACAATGGTGCCGAAACGAACATAAATGTTGTCTAGCAAGAGATTCAGTGCCTTAATCATATCATCACATGTCCAGGAGCAATAATTGTTGTAAGAGATATTGGAGAAGAATCCTTGCTTTTTGTTGCAGCAAATAAACTGAAGACTCGAAAATTTAAAAGACCATTTAATAAGTTCACCCAATTAAGATTTTATCAAATTATGCGGAAGGGTTGTATAAAGTGTAAAAAAATCATAACTGTCAATAGATGAAATTGGTCTATCTATAGATTGTAGTTTATCTAAAACTTAAATAGAATTTTTTACACTCCATATGTAATTTACACCAGAGTTTTGATATGTTTTTTCACAATAGTTTTTGACTAACTCCTTTATACAAGTGAGTGCACTGGCTACATTGATGGACAAATTTGTGGTAGAACAATTACTTGAAGCCGAAATGAAACGATGTTTGTAGGTATTTTTGTGAAGTTTAGGAATCCAGTACATAGTAGGTAGGGTGTTATCTTTAGGTGGAACTTTGAGTGTTTCTGTATCCTTGTAATGTTGTGTGGTGAGCGTTTTCTCGTCATAATTTGTACGTTCAAAAGTGCTAGACTTTGCCAATTCGTTTTTGGACATCGATATAGTATTTTTTCAGATGATGGCAACGTTGTTTGAAGCTTTTTTGTCGACAGGTGCAAACACATATTTCTCACCAAGTTCTTTCAGTTTGGACTTAATTCTGTTAACAGACAGCTNAGGTGGTGACTCATAATAATTTTCTTTATAGAAATTAATTTTGTTGGTGACTTTACTAATGATTTTATCTTTAAACATATTAAGAGCATGTTTGTCTGCACTTTCTCGTTTGCACCATTTTATACAATAGTTGGTTACCGAGTCTTTAATAATGTCGAAACAAGCTTGCCAGTTTATTTTCGAAGGTGGGCGATATTTAGGCCCTTTTCTAAAGAATCGTCTAACTTCTTTGTCTACAATAATTCTCAAGTCCCCCGTTAATATATGCCCACAAGGGTCATATATAGCGATAAGGCGAAATGGAACAGTAACGTGTTATGGTCTCATGTTCATTTTCTCCATATCCTTTCGTAAAATATTCACCGATCACAATCGATCGACGTGAATATCTGTGTTTTCATGTCATTAAAAATGCGTATTCTCTGATATTGTTTTGCTTTATATTCCAACACATTATGACGTCATAAAGTGAAAATCACTACAGCAGGTGAATACATTAATATATTCACCTCTTATTATATCTATATACTAAATTTGATTCTCTTAATATCTTTGGACAAATGTTGCCCTTTTCACAAATTCAAGACGCAGAAAATAGACGCTTCAAAACGTCGTCCCCAATTCTAAACACAGATCAACGTTTCCTGGGTTTAACATACTCAAAATTCTAATTATCTTCCGCTGTCTCACCATGTCAGAGAAACAATTTACCGAAGACTAAGTAACTTAAACCACTCTGCACTACGATGCTTTTACATCACAGAAAACACCTACTTAAAGCAGATTATTATCCTATATAGCAATGGCAATGAAAAGAGACATCAAATGCATCAATTAGTAAATAAACCAAATAACCTACAGCCTGAATAGCTACAACACACGACACACATACTCGTATTTTTTTGTTTTGAATTGGTACAAGTCATATTACATAACCCACTTTTTCTGCGCTGCGTTGTTTACCGAGGTTCATTGTACTGTATATATCATCACAAAAGGTAAGGATATCTTTTTCTCTTTTCCTACATCATATAGCATGATCTAGCATGTTATTTAAGCGAATGTCATGAAAAGACAGAATGTTATTGCCTTTAAACAAAAACTCTCTTTTTTTCATACTTGAACACAAGTCCCTGAAAAATCACTGTAAACTTCCTTTGCCGTTTGTGATTTTTGTTAGAGCCATGCAATTGTGACAATTATAGCCGCCGTTGGTTTAGACGTTTTTGAGAGACCAGAGTTAGAGTATAAACTTTGTGAATCAAGAAATAAAACATAAAACGTACTCATACTACTGGCAAATCCTATGACGGAAACACCTTTGGAAGGACAACAAATGAAAACGTCATTAAAGTCGATGATGGAATATATATCGTTTGTCCCGTTGGTCAGTCACTTGAGTTTAAGACCAAGGATAAGCTTTTCTCCGTGGATGGATCCTGGAAAATTATCTAGGTGGAAATATAAAATATGTGCTGTGTTGAAGACCGTACGGTGACCCCTAGATGCTTTAAATTTTTTTTGGGTCGTTTTAACCTGGAGGTGGGATATTGTCTTTTTGACATTTACCGAATTTCCTTTCTTTTTCATATTTCATGCATGAGTGACTCCGGATAAATTTTGTAAGAATCGAAATCACCGATACTATACTTTTATGGGAATACTATTAGCATTTTGTATACTCGATCTTCAGATAAAAATTAGGTCTTCTTGACCTAAATGTCATACTTCATTGATTAAGGTTAAAGTTCAGACAAGAGTCAGTATCTCTAATACTACAATTTTTTGAGAAATAATACATTGTCATTAGATATATCTTGTTTGGAAAAAGATCTCTGGAAAAAATCGGACGAGGTATTCATTAGTTGCTTCTGCCTTTTGTTTTTAATATGCATATATATCATTACCAATGTTTTCCAGATGTCCCCAAGTGAAAAGGACGAAAATGAGCAAAACACAAAATCTCCATTTTCAACAACAGGAAAAGTCGTAAAAACACTATTTTTGGTACTTGCATGGGTATCACTTGTAAGTAAAAATTAAACTATCCATCATTTGAAATGTCTTACATAATAAGCCTCGATATGGGGGACATTAATGGTAGAGTTCTCTTCAGTAAAATGTCACATATAGTAAACATGGAAGTGGCTTTCTTGAAAGTATATAAAGATTTTCAAATGACTCGTTAATAATTCAACTGTCATTTTTTTCTTCATTTAAATGCAGAACAGTTGATGATTTTTATTTCACAAAGTTTTGGTTAAGATCTTCTAAATATTTTGAATTGATCTGTACTGAGGAGGCTTAGACTGTTGAAGTGGCCAAATGAAGAAACTAAATTTACAATAAAGTAAATGAGAACCGTGCTGTCAGCCTGAAAACGAACAATCCGACGACAATGGCAACATGGGAAAAAAAAAGAAACTTGGACATAACATTACACAGAAAAGAAAATTGCATAAGTAGCAAATTTTACACAACCGAGCTCTATCGAGGTGGTCACTTATCGACTACAGGCCCTTGAGTAGAGAATGGGTTGGGGATGTAAACTCCATATGCTGGCGCCGTTGGAATGTTGCTACAAAGAAAAGGGAAGTTGACTATTGGAAAAGTGAAGTCATGGCGTTTGTCAAACACCTTTAATTGTAGTGTTCCTTTTTGTCAGTTTTTAGATGAAGGTCAAGGAATAAGGCCTTTTTGGAACTGTCTGTTGTATCCTCAATTTTGAGCTCTTTTGGAAAGATAAGATGAAGAAAATCACAAAAGCGAGGGTTGTTTAGAGAAAAAATATCATCTTTATAACAGAAGCTGAAATAAAAGGATTGGTGTAGATTTTTCCCTTTATTTTGAAGAAGCCCTTCGATATTTTGTTATTAATTACTAGTGGGATGATACCTCTGCTGGTAGACTGCTGACCTAAAACCGATTTTATCTAGATGCTTGCAATTTATAAATTTTAAGATTAAGGAGTATCCCTCTAATGAACAGCTCTGTCCTTAGCTGATTTTGGCTTTCCACTTTGACCGTCTTGAATATTTATGCTCTATCAGATTTCAGGAAAATTCATGTCACGTAACGAATTCTGGAATATTGTTTGTTTGAATTTATCTCCGAATTACATTGAGAAAGGAGTGCCAAAAATCTACATCCCCGACAAAACAAATGTCAAGAACATCCTTTTTTTGCGAAAATCTGCAAGAAAATATATTGACAGTTATTTTTTCGCATTTTGTTAGTAAATACATGATCTATAATTGCATTTCCGTAATGTAGGGCATGCACCAAGAAATTACAGGGCCAACGTTGAAAGACTTAATTATAAAAACAAACTCCAATTATGAGCTGATAGCACGTGCAATCACTGGGAGGAGTGTTGGGTATTTTGTAGGTGCCATATTAGGAGGACCTACTGTTGATAAACTAGGAAAATTCTTGCTTTGTGTTTGTGTTGTTCTGCATTGGCTCTTTTTGTTACGCCATACTGTCCAAATGTAACAGCTATGTGGTTTCCATTTTTCTTCCGTGGAATATGTGGCGCCACACAGAACATTGGTATTATATGTTATTCGGGAATCTTCACAGGGGATACGGGTTCATATTCCCTGTCTGTGTTTTATATTCCCTGAGCCGTCAGGCTCAGGGAATATAGGGCATAGACAGGGAATATGAACCCGTATCCCCTGTGAAGCCCGAATAACTTTTATATTCTGCTAGAAGTGGTATAATTTTTATCTTAAAAGCATTTAAGAATTGTAATTTTGCTACCACGGGGATACGGTCTCATATCCCCTGTCAAGGTAACCAATCAAATTGCAGAATTTACCTGGATATTTCACTTCAGCAGAATATATATAACTACTATTTAAAATTATGTAACTTGGAAATATAAAACCACAAAAATTCAAAGGCATATACAAAATCATACTAACCTGGTGTAGAGGATACACATATTTCTGAATGGTGAATGAAAGGATATGGAGTAAATGCACATGAGACAAAGCCTCTACAAATACATGGCAAAAACAAAAAAGCAAAGGAACAACGCTTTTATTGTTGTTCTTCATCTGAAGCATACATTATAATACATGTACATGAATTGCAGTTAATTTAGTATTGCAGATCAATTGCAATTTTGACAACAAAAGTCACTTTAGTGCAGATAAAAATCAAACATTAGGAAAACATTAAGAAGTAAAAAAAAATACGAAAGAGATGACCTGAAGTAGAAACCAGAAATGTCTTGATCAGCCAAGGACATCATTTGGAGTACGTCATTGTCATTATGTCGAAGTTAAAAGTATAGTTTGAGAAATTTTGAGGAATATTTCGTAAAATAAGCAGAAAACCCATATTTCCTGTTTCTTGATTTTGGTCTTTCTTGTCCAAAACCATGAACATGCGAACGTCTACAGTGCTAAGTGCCACTGGACCCTATTAGTCATGTCAAAAACTCCGAATCTGAGGAAAGATGTATATCTTATTCTAATATGACTCTCTTCTTTCGCTTTGGAAACAAAGCTATGTTCTAATTCCAACAATATTTTTTAGCACATGCGTATATTTTTTGTACAAAAGGACATTCGTAGTGTTCAATTTCACATTTTATTCATTCAATATTCATTTTATTTTGTGTGAATAATGTTTTAAATAATGAATCACCCAAAAATCAACATTGAATAATGAGAAGAATAGAAATTTACAACAGTTACTAAATTTACAACTCGGAACTGAAATTGACATTACCGTAACCTAGCAACGAATGTGTTGTTGTTATGAAATCTTATCTATGTTGCATATCATGCTCTACGATTTAAATATAATTTTTAATTGTTAACGTTAATAAATTTATAAATATGAGTTTTATTCCTTTTCTTTTCTTTTTTTTGCTTCAAACATAACACAACTAAGCAGTCATATAAATCAGAAATACTTATTACCGCTTCGATTTAAAATATCCGTATTTTATATGATTTATAACAGATTATTTGTATTAATTTACAAGCTTATGAGCCACTTGTATTGATAAAACAATGAATAAAGATTTCTCTATGTCCATTTATTTGTGTTTGTATGCAGTTTTCTGACATATTTAAATTCTAGTGTAAAACCCAATATTGCTCTCTAAGAGCCGCTTTGAATATTCAAAACTCTTGTTAAGCTATCGCTCGGTATAAAATATGTACAAATATAAGGTCTGCCCATGTTCTAATTCGCAAAGAACCCGCTTGCAATAATCTATTTCTTAAATCTATGATACAGAACATAGTACTAACAAGTTAGAACGTCTGCGGAGACAAGTAGAACTATGGTCAATTGTGGATCTGACAGTTTTATACAGTAATAACAAATTCATTTGAATGCTCAAATCACTAAACCGCTTCCATATCCGTCCTTTGTTCAGTTGTGCAATATTCTTGTAAAATATATATATTTTTCTTTTGCAGCTGGGCAGACGATCATGCTCAACATTTGGCAGGAAAAATCAGCAGGAGTTTTACATATTTTGCACTTTGGTTATGGTCTTGGATCTTTTATCGTTCCACAAATAGCAAATCCATTTCTGGCCGTTCCATATCCTACAAACATAACGAATTCCCTCCGCAATCAATCTAACACCACCAACGTTACATTAGGTCCGCCATTGAAATTTCCAGTAAATTATATCAGGGAATCTAGGATAGAAATTGCTTACCTTATCGTTACCATCATAGTTGCTTTTGTGTCTATTGTATTTATCGTTTATCAGTTTTGTTTCAACTCGAACATACCCTCTGTAATACAGGACAGAATCAAGGACAATCAAGGCTGGGTCAAGAGAGCAATTAAGTTAATCGATCCAGGAACATGTGCTAACGGGAATCGATTGTTTGGAGTTAAGATATTTCTTTTCATGTTTTGCTTTTTCTTTGTTTTTGTAAGCGTAGAGAAAATTTCTGGAACTTTCATAAGAAGTTATGCAATAGACCAACTTGAATTTTCAGTAAATGATGGCTCTCTCTTAAACACTGTGTTCTGGATTAGTTACACGACGGGAAGGTTTATAGGACTTTTCACCGGAACATTTATACCTATTGATTTCTTGAAACTCATCGAAACATCATGCTTACTAGTTACAGAAATTTTCCTAGAAATATTTGCGCGAGACAATCCTTTAGCAATATGGTTATTGGCTGTGCCCTTGGGACTATTTATTGCTCCGATGTATCCTTCTGGAATGGCGTGGGGAAATTTTCACGTCAAAGTTACTGGATCGGCCATAACATTTGTCTTAATGGGATTATCAACTTATGCTTTGACTGGAACCTGGATACTTGGATATCTATATGAACACCACGGACCTAAGATGTTTGTACACCAGTCTATGTGTGCATCGAGTTTACTTATTTGTCTGACTATCCCGATGACAATTACCGGAAAAATGCACGGAGGGAGATTTGAGGACAAACAAAATGATAAATATCGAGATGGCGACTGTAGTCTTAAAAATTATAGAAAAATTGACGTTGACGTAGAAGATCACATTAAGACAGAAACCAATTGATACCTATACATATTGTGACAAAATGAATAAAGCGTAATTTATTGACCTCCTATGACCACATCACTGTTTTAATGTCCTTAAGCATTAAAGAAATCTGAATGTCTTGGTATTATGGCTTCAGTGTATACTTATCGCCTAGTATCAAAATGTATATGAAATAAAAAGGATAACATGAAACATCCACAATGGCTGAAATTTACATGCTACAATATGCCAAGGAACTACACAGGATAACACAAGACAAACGTAAACAACGATATGATCTCGGAACAGCCGGTGTAAGGTTGAATTTTGACCCCATTGAAAACTTGATTGACCTATTGGTCGTTTTTCAACGTTGCAAATTGACCACAAAGCCATTGAATTTTGACCAATTCCGTTGAATTCTGACCGTCATCATAAAATACTGACCTGGAAGCGAGCATTTAAACGCTTTAAAAATTATATGTCACTATGTAAACTACATATATTAACTAACCTCTTCAGAGGTTAGTTAATATATGTAGTTTACATAGTGCTTCTACTGTGAATTTAAATTCTGCATATGCGCATTTCGACAACTTTTATCTCTTCAGTGCAGTTAAAATCTAAACATTTGGAAGTCCATAAAGTCAAAGATGAGAACAAATAACCAGTATGACCTAAATGTAATGCCAATATCATCTAAGGACAGAGCTTTGCATGATGTAGATACTCCTTAGTTTTCAACAAAATTTACTAAAATTTAGATATTGTAAGGTTTTAAATAGAATCGGTTTTCGGGTCAGCACCGAAGTACTGACTACTGGGCTGGTGAATACCCTCGGGACTAACAGTCNCCAGTGGTAACAAATAACTAAATACCGAAGTTACTGTGAATTTAAATTCTGCATATGCGCATCTCGACAACTTATGTCTCTTCAGTGCAGATAAAATCTAAATATTTGGAAGTCCATAAAGTCAAAGATAATTGAAAACTGATATAGAACAAATAACCAGTATGATCTAAATGTAAAGCCAATATCATCTAAGGACAGAGCTTTGCATGAGGGAGATACTCTTTAGTTTTCAACAAAATTTACTAAAATTTAGATATTGTAAAGTTTTAAATAGAATCGGTTTTGTAATGATTTTAAATGAATTTGTATTATGAATAAATAAACGAGATATAAATTACAAGTTCTTAGTATTTTTGTTAAAGTCCAGATCTGTGATACTAGAACAGATAAATGAAAAATATTTCGTCAGTAGATGTGTCTTTCGGACAGAAATTTGGTTGATTATAAAAATTATGAACTTTGACCTATATTTCATGCAAGGGGATTGGGGTTAAAGGTTTTTTAAGCTCACCTGTCTATGCCAGGGTCACTTGGCGTCCATCGCAAACTTTGCATTCAAAGACCATCTCCTCTGAAACAACTAGGCCATTTAGAACCAAACCTGGACACCATAATTCTTGGATGGTCCCTTTTAAAAACTGTACCCGGCAGGTCCGTACCTCATCAAAGGTTATCGCCAACAGGAACACAGTTTTAACATTGGACCTCATGGAAAAGACATTCAAAGATCTCTCAGAAATTATCTGTCCAACTATAACCAAAATTCGGCACAATGGCCCTGAGATGATTTCTTCCAAAGAAGGAACCCGGTAGGTCTAAATACCTCATCCAAGATTGCCGCAAACGGAAATTATAGTTTTACATTATACCCTATAGAAAAGACATTCAAATATCTCTTTCTCAGAAACTACTGGTCCAATTACGTGTATTATCAAACATAATGAGAAAGGTCTTTAGATGGTCCTTTCAAGAAAAGTTATCCGGGACTGACCGGCAGGTCCGTACCTCATCCAAGATGGCGCGCCAAGGGGGAATATAAATTTAACATTGAACCCTATGGAAAAGTAATTCAAAAATCTTCTCAGAAACTATCAGTCCAATTATAACCAAATTTAGCCAAAATGGTCCATAGACGGTCCCTTCCAAAACAGGTATCCGGCATGTTCGAACCTCATCCAAGATAGTCCGGTCGGGAACATAATTTAACATTGTCCCCTATGGAAAACACATTCAAAGATCTTTTTTAAGGAACTACTGGTCCAAATAGAACCAAACTTAGTCACAATGAGTAGTTAACTATGGGGAAAAGCCGTAGGTTTTCAAAAAACGTTTTTTGAAAACCTA
>MJUU01034144.1:48501-60164 GCA_002080025.1 Modiolus philippinarum | reverse complement strand
CGCAGGCTTTTCACAGCCCCTATATCCATATCTACTTCATTGTTTTGGCGCTTCTCTGCGCAACTTCCGGATCTGGTGTTTATAATGAGATCTTTCTCATACTCATATCTTACATCCTGATTTTCCCAGTACTTGTCTAGAGCAGATTCAAACTATACCATCTTTTTTAAGCATTAACTTCATTTTCTGGGAGATTATTCCACGGGTCAACCACTCTGTTGGTAAAAGCATATTTCCTGATGTTTAGTCTACTGAACCTCTTTTTTAATTTTTTAGAGTTCTGTTACCATCATCTAAAACTAATAGCCCAGTGGTTACATCCTCGTCGTATTTTCCTGACAATGTTTTATAGGTCTCTATCATATCTCCCCGTAACCTCCTGTACTTTAGTGTTGGTATTTTTAATTTTTTTAATCTCTCTGGATATTCTAGGTCCTTCGGAGATGAGACTAGCCTTGTGGCCCTCCTTTGGACATTTTCTGTGCTTTCAATATCACACTGTTTATATGGACTCCAAACTGCTGCTGCATATTCTAGATGTGGTCTCACTAACGCTTGGAATTGGTACTTGAAGCTTTTCTCGTCTAGATGTGTGAATGATCTTCTTATCAAACTCATCATGCTGTTGGCTTTATTGATTTGATTTGCATATGTTGTGAGAAATTTATACGGTCATCGACCAATACTCCTATGTCCTTTTCCCAGTGAGACTGTTCAAGATTAACTTGACTACCTGTATTATCGTAAAGATGATGCTGGCCCTCTAGGTTATCCGGGCATTTTTACCAGATATAGACATAGCCTTGCATTTGTTAGGTTGGAATTTCAGCAGCCAGTTATCTGACCATGATTGAAAGTTGTCTAGTTCTGACTGCAGGCTAGTTCTGTCGTTGTGTTTCTTGATTTCTTTAAATATTTTCGTATCATCTGCAAACAGGTAAGCAGCTGCATTGACACATTCTGGCATATCGTTTATATATTTGACAAATGATATTGGTCCCAGCACACTTCCTTGTGGAATACCAATGGTGACATTGTGGCATCCAGATGTTTGTCCGTTGACTGATACTCTTTGTCTTCTGTTGCTTAAAAAATCTCTGACCAAAGTCAGAACTTTCCCTCCTATGCCATATTTTTCCATTTTGTATATCAGCCTTCTGTTTGGGACTTTGTCAAATGCTTTCATGAAGTCCAAATAAACTGCATCGATGGTTTCCCCATTATCCAAAATCTCTGTCCATTCATCCATAACCTTCAACAGCTGTAGGGTAGTGGATCTGCCCGATATGAAACCATATTGCATTTTGCTAAATAAATGATTTTTCTTCATGTAATCAACAATTTGGTTCCTAGAGAGTTTTTCCATTAATTTGCATATCACACTTGTAAGGCTAACAGGCCTATAGTTATCTGGGTCTGACTTTTCACCCTTCTTATATTTTGCTACAATATTCCCAAGTCTGGTACCTGGCCTGAGTCGAAGGAGGCATTAAATGTGATTACAAGTGGCTTTGCTTTTGAGGCTTTCAGTTCAAACAGAGACTTTGGATGTAGATCATCTGGACCTGCTGATTTGTTCTGATTCAGCTCTTTTAGTAACTTTGACACCTCTCCTGTTGTTATATTATAGTCAGGAAATGTATTGTCCACTGGTATCGTATTGAAAGTAGGTAAATCTCCGTCTGGCTCACTTGTAAATACACTTGTAAAAAATCTGCTAGCACTTCTACCTTTTCTTTACCGCCCTTTGTTACGTTCTCATGCCCTTCTTGGTCCTTGTATTTAATTCAGAGATGCCACTCTTCGTTTTTCAGTTTTGCAGTTAACGTACTGCCAGAATTGTTTGGGTCTTTCTTTAGCATTTCTAGCGATATCCTTTTCCATATCTATTTTGGCTTTTCTTACAAGTTTTTTGCTTGATTGTGTGTTTTAGTTACCTTCGTCCCTTGTTTCCATGTATCGTTGTTTTTCTTCATTTTTCTGTTGTCATTTTGTCTAGTGGGATGAAATTATATTTTTTAGCTTATTATTAACCAGTGGTATATATTTCTTTTTATCGGTAATTTGTATGAGTTTCCTTTGATCTCACGAAGCAAATATTTTTCAGTATTTGCTACTGCCAGAATACGAAAAAATATTGACAAAAAGTATCTTAGGCCACGTCTACTTTGTCAATCAGAATCAACGAAACAAAGAAATATACATCTTACAGAGACTCTTACCGGATCATACAAAATTAATTCTTTTACTAATCAATACTGGTCAATTTCACGATTTGTTGAAAATTAACACTCAATTTCAAAATGTGTTTTATTAAATGATTTAGTTAATTACCGATAAAAAGAATAATAGAAGTTTTGTTTTTGCTGCAAGAAATATTGACTCCAATAATGAACTCGCCCACAAGGGGCTCGTCCATTATTGTTTGCCAATATTTCTAGTATCAAAAACAAAACTTCCATTATTCTATATTTAGCTGAATCATACAAATAGCCTGTCATCTCATTTGGGGTCATGTCATGTAGCTCTTCCTCCCAATCTATATCAAAATTCTCTATTCATTGATATATTCATAATCCCCTTTGAAATAGTTCCATCTTTGCGTTTTTTTATGCCGAGTTTAAATCAGTAATGAATGGTATTCCATTGATTTTGGAAACCACCATGTATCGTTAGATCATAGGGATTCGCTTCCGTAATTATACTACCAATGTACGGTTGACTGTAACCCGACCACTCACTAAACGATCGCTCCTCGAGAGGTGATCAGCCGCTAGAGGGCGCAGAATTATTCGAGTTAGGTTGACTGTGATTTTTCAGTCGACCTTACATTGATAGTAAATTACGGAAGCGAATCCCCGTGGTTTGATATCTTGATAATCCGTACTATATTTTTACCAAGGCAGTGGCTTTTCGACCGGACCTGTCTAATTAGCGACCAATTTACCTGAAGATTACATGCAAGCGGTCACATCATTATGTGTACTCAGGTAGAAAACAATACAAGTTCGACCTTAATTAATTAGAATGTACTATTATACACTGTATTTGGTCATATAAGGCATATAACGCGTAATAAAAAATGTTTAATATTTCAAACAAAAATATTTTATTGGTATTAAACATCATAGTATTTAGAGAAATTTATACTAAATAATTTATACATAACTTTACACATAATGTTAAAAAAACAATGTATAAGCCATAAGCACACAACCTTGGATGGAATACGCTATAGCTAGTTAAGTCACTAAAGTTTCACCTATCAAAGGACACTGCACTCGAATGTTTACAATGAATTTATAAATGCCCTTTCGAAGTCGGAAATATGACGGTGTCGTATGAGATTTTAAAGTCTATGAAAACTGCAAGTTCCGGTTCCAAGTAAATGACCCAAACCGGAACCGGAACTTGCAGTTTTCATAGACTTTAAAATCTCATACGACAACGGCTTGCCTAAAATGTTCTTTGTTGGGTTGTGTATTTTCGATACTGTCGTACGTTTTATGGATTGTCCTTACTGATCTTTCCCTCTAATTGATTCATTCTTTTGTTGTTACTTTTATTGATAATCTGTCTTTACATTTCAATACATATATTTTTAATTAATATTGCAGTACGTCATTTTGAAAGCAACGTTTTTGAATTCTTCTGGAGAGCAAAGTTGTAGTCCGAATTTTGGGGCAGAGGGGTTCTCATCCCGGAATCCTTACTTTGATTTTACTAAATTCCGAAATCCAGAACTTCAAAGGAATTTAAAGACTGATGAAATCCCGATTCCCGGTGACTTTATTTCCCGAAATTCCGGGCTTGAATTATAGAAATCTCGAAATCCCAAACTTGACAACTTCAGATTCCGGCGTCCCGAAAAAGGGCCATCCACCCTTTTTTGTTCACTGAAACCCATACAAAATATAGTTTAGATGCTAACCACTTATTATATTTTTTTAAAGACATATAAAGAAAATGCCAAACATTTCAACATATAATAAAAGTATGCTATATAGCTGTTTAGTGGGAATTGTAATTCAGACTGGACTGGACAAACGTCTGTATTTCTTGATTACTGGTAAATTGCTACTATAAACAGGTCCGGTTGAATAGCCCACAGACTATTAAACCGGATCCGGTCCAATAGCCTACAGGCTATTAAACCGGGTCCGGTTTAATAGCCACTGCCTTTTACCAATACACGTGTTAAAATACCCGAAATTTAACTGCAAATGACAGGAGAGTTTCTGAAATTTGCAGTTTACTTATCTAGAAATCAGCTTCATAAAAACCAAAGAAAAATTTTCTTACCTCAGGAAATTTCTTCTCATCTGTATTAGTTCAATCAATTAAAGGCATCTAGTGAATTTAAAATAACTAGAATGATTTATGAGAAAATATGAAAAAGAAAGAAAATTGGGTAAATGTCAAGGAGACAACATCCCATATCCAGGTTAAAACGACCCAAAACAAAGCATCTAGGGGTCACCGTACGGTCTTCAACACAGTGAGGAACCTCACACTATATTGCAAGCCCTAAATGGCCCAAAAAGGTAAAGTATATTTTATAGTTCACTATTGCATATATTTGATAAAATAAAACAAAACATTACAAATAGTTTATATCCATGCATCCGATGCATTATTTGATATACAATTACACAATAAAGTGAAGATTATTCACCAATTATAATAATTTTTTTTTAATCCCAAAACACAGTATTTGGAAAGGGAGCTAATTAATGTTGCAATATGTTCTGCTTGGTGATCTCCCTTCCAAAAAGTGTGATTTTTAAATTTTATTTTAAAAAATATGATTGTCTTGAAAAAAATGTTGATTTTAATAAAATAGTTATAAAAAATCATATCACCGTCATTTTTGTAATAAATGTAATAATTTTTTTTATTTTATCCAAATTGTTGTAAAAGTTAAAGATTAACTCCACTTTTCTCCTTTAATAGTTCCAGTTTGTATAAATTCATAAAAAAAACTATCTTAATTGAACAATTTGATATAACTGAGAATTTCTTCAGGTAGGAAAATTTTTCATTCAAATATTTTTGAGGTTTGCTGAAAATCTTCCAGGTAAGTAAACTGCAATTGATAAAACTCCTCTATGAATTGCAGTTACACCTCGGGTTCGCTACTCCATTTGAAAATAAATAGGATTTCAAATAAACATGATTTTATGTTAGACATTTAAAAAAGAAACAATTTAAGTGAAAAAAAACTGATAGGTTGATGATCTAGTTTTTGAGTTTTAAATGATTGAAAATTTGGCGGGAAACCGAACTCCTCTGATTTTTCATAGGATTAAAATTAACAAGGATTGACAATGAATGAATGTGACAAAATAAATAGAATCAAATGAACTTTTTACAGAATGCTCACAAAGATGTATAAAAGGAAATTATGGAAAAAAAATAAGGGGGTCAAATGGGCAAAAAATTATATTACTTTTAAATGGATAAAACCCGAGGATTCCGAAAATCTGACAAAAATCCCAAAACATGTGGAGCGAACCTCCGTAAGACGTGTATCGCTATAATTGACCAAATTTTTTATGTCAAGTTTTTACTTTATATATATACTTGTGGGTGTAACCCCCCTTTTTGTACGCCGGATTCCGGGTATATTTAGAGAGTATTCCGTACGCCGAGGTATTGTACGCTGGATTCCAAAAAGAGTATTTCGTACGCGTACGCCGGAAATTTGGTTGCCGATTTTTTTTACATCGTGATTTTGTATGACTGCGATAAACGTATTCCGGATTCCTGTTAAATTTAGCCGGTATTCCGGATTCCAGTGGTAGGGGGGTTACACCCCCATACTTTACGCCCATAGGGGCCAACCAAATATGATCAAATATGTTTATACAACAACAAACGACATGTAAATACAGATACATTGAGCAACTTTGGCCAACGTGGAGTTTAACTTTTGCATGCATGACATTTCATGTGTCTTGTTTTTTTTTACTTGTCACAAATTTTAATTTTAATGGATTATATATTGGCAACTCTCAAGACTTCAAGTTAACGTAATTTTTGCATTTCCGTTACCGACTCTTGTCTTTGATTTTGGTATGCATTTCCGGCTGACACGCCTGACTGGATTCACACAAAAATGTCAACAGAATATCATTCAGCACAGGAAGATTTCAATATTTTGATAAGCAAACTGCCTCCATGGGTTATGTCCAATTTTGTGATTTGGTTAGACCTGAAAGTTGCTGAATTCAAAATATTTGGGCGCATTCTCAGTGGTAAGCATAGCATATTCCTCGTCCGTCACGACTCATTGCACGGGTGATAAAATTTATTAAATAGGGGAAAGTCGTGATATTTCGATCAGTCAATTTCAGTGGATTGGATATCGCCTGTTACCTGCCCGACATTGTTGTCAATGCATGTAGAGACATTTTATTGGGATACCAGTAGCTACATTGTAAATACAATCGAAATACCTTTATTTTTTACCAATCGCTTTGTATAAATGACGAACAATTACCAGAAAAGAACCATAAAGACATTCGTCTAATTTCGATCAACTTTCGTCTAATTTTGATCACATAGTCGGGTAATTTCGATCACCCATTTCAGAGCTCTGACTTACGATACACTACAGCTAGATTTTAGCCCGGGTTTTTAGGGATGTTTATTTCTAAGACATGCCAGTAATTTGATAAATAAAATATGTTCTATGCCAGGGTTTCTTTGAATCTCATCCACATTTATCGCAAATAATGGACGATAAGTTCTTATATTTTTTCCTTTTTTAAAAAAATTATTAACATTCGTACAATAGGGATCATATACTAATAAATATACATCCTTTGCTCACATGACTTTGAAAGGCCCGATTAATATTGAAGGCCTCAATGGGGTCCTTTTTCCTGAAATCCTGTCAATTTTTCTCCACTGTGACCAGTCAGGGGTGTAACCTATTCAAGTTATCAAATGAAGTACTTTTGTGTAACTGAATTGAGTGATCATGTATTTTCAGCAATAACTTGTTTAAGTTATCAAATGTTGATTTCTTGAAAATGTCCAACTTTGATTACAAATTTCTTTATGATAAAGATTTTTCTCAAACAAACAATAGTTTTTCCCATATGGTTTGGAATCTTAACTGTATAATTACCTATCAATTATAAATGCGCAAAGAGAGGAAATACATGCGCCAACCCCCATAAAGATTGGACCCTTGGGAAATTAAATCTTAATTATCTTTGAAATGGTTCATCAAAATCAATTAGACAGGCCATCATTAGATTAAGGTCAATTTGAACTACTTAATACATGTGTAATAATAGACTTAACTGTGACCAATAAGTAAGAATTTCAACAAAACTGAAAATAATGTAAAAAAGACTTCAATAACTGAATGAAGTTATCAACAGAGTAATGTCCCTTGATTAACAAAACAGTAACTCTTATAGGTTATTGCTTCATAACTGGTATAAATTATTTAAAAAAAGTCATTAACTCATAGTAACTCATTTAAGTGATTTTGGTGGTACTAGTAACTAATTTAAGTTGCACCCCTGACTGGTGACTTTTCCATTTCATGGACGGGAACTATTATACAAATATCCTTAAAGATACCAAATTTTCTCGTTTCACCGGCTCAATATGCAGCGCTTCCTCCTTCCCTCTTGACGTCCTTTCCTGTATTCACCACCGTACCTTTTTTTCCACAATCCCATTTCCCACTTACTTAAAAATGCCAATCCCGCTGACCCCTACTCCTTGAGATCCACTATGCTGATTGTAGCACATATTTCATATAGGTCGACCGTATGGTTTCTGCCCTCCGCAGATCGTCACAGAAGTTTTATGCATTCTGCGCATAAAAGGCGCAAACTGCAAGAAATATACCGGATTGCGTCTGGGCGCAGATTGCACATTTTGGGGCACAGGTTGTAAAGTTTGGGGCACAGATTGCATATTTCCGGGCTCAAATTGCAAATTCACAGACGCATGTTGCATCATACAGCGCATAGGTTATATTAATTGAACTTTAAGGTTATGGTTTAACTCATGTAAAGGGTTAGGGTTATATTCAAAGAAAGGGTTAGGGTTATAGTCAGGGAAAGGGTAAGGGTTGTAGTCAGGGAAAAGGTTAGGATTATTTTTAAGGAAACGGTTAGGGTTGAACTAAGGGAAAGGGTTAGGGTTGAATTAAGGGAAAGGGTTATGGTTGAATTAAGGGAGAGGGTTACGGTTAAAGTAAGGGAAAGGGTTAGGGTTATAGTCAGTGAAAATGTTATGGTAATAGCCAGGGAAGGATTATTGGTTAAATCAAGAAAAAGGTCACGGGTTATTTCATTCACGTTTTATATAAATCAGCGGACAAGACTAGTGATAACAGCCATGCAGTGTTTGTCCTCTCTACTGCCTGTTTACAAGTATATTATTCATAATGCACGTGTATACGTAAAATACTAGTAGGTTATATTAATGCAGCAATTACAGTTGCAATCTGCCTTTCAATACTTGCAATCTGATCAATTTTACCTATGTCTAGCACTCACGTTCTAGAACTCTGTATCTCAGTACTTGCAATTTGCGCCCCAATATTTGCAATTTGCTCCCCAATACTTGCAATCTGTGCCCAAATACTTGCAATCTGCGCCCGGGTGCATACTGCAAAAATGCAAGATAGGAGCGCAGATTGTATGAAACTGTGCAATCTGTGGAGGGCGCCGATTGACCATGTGTTGACAAGATTTTCATGTCGTACCTACCTCCATATTTCAGAGATTTCAGAAACCACGTTCATTTCATGAATCCAAGGTGTAAACCTTGGCATATACAAAAATGTAACCTTCTCTGTCCACTGATACGCCTAATAAACTTCAAAAAGTATAATGGTCATTTATTGTTGGAGTGAAAGGAGTTCGACAAAAAGTGTGCGTGAAAAGGGGGAAGTGTGGTTTCGGACGCTGGAACTAGTTGGAAATGAAATTTCATTTTTGTTTTAGCCCAGTGCTGAAATCACAAAATCGCATCATTTTAAACCATTTTTAATTGCCGTGTGCTGTGTGCATACAATGCTGAGGGGCTGGAAAATTTCGTTGAAATATTTATAATTCAAGCTATTGTCGGACTCTTATGTATTGTCCACTTCAGTATTTTATAAGATTACATGTATCTGCAAAACTTAGTCTTAGTCGGCCACCACTCGAGCAGTTTACATGTGTTATTAGTGCCATATATCCGACGTTAATGCCATTTTGGATTTTGAAGAAAACTACATTAAATGTTGTGGTCCAGTCTGTTTTGACTTACTGTGAAACTTTCTGTTAGTTTGATATGAGTAACACATGGAAGGTCTACAAAAGTCTCTAAATGATTTAAGGGCATTATCTCCTTTGAGATATGCCAGGTCGGCGGCTTTTTGTTCATCAAACATACATGTGTATGGCGCTAGAGTCCATATGGTTGACCGTACCCCCAAGATGATGGAAAGCCGATGCCTGATTCTAAAAATTCCTATTGCTGCATGCCTACAGTATGTATATATGAGAAGTTTGGAAATCCTGATTTCGAATAATGTAATATTTTGTCTTGACTCTTGATAATAATTTCCATACAGTGTTCCTACGGCTGGTAATCGGCACAAAGAAAACCGTGAGGATAGCTTCCAGTTGCGGAGGGGGGCAACTATACACAGCTGCTTCGCAAAGTAATTAAGACTAAAAAGTTGTATTTCTTTTTTTTTCACTGTTCTCATATTTCAAAGTCACAGCGTAGAAAAAATATACTGTAGTCACTTTCGAGTTTTAATGGGAATTCACTCCAGGTGTTTACTTAGTTTTGATTTTTTTTTTATAGTTCCGTGTCTTTGTTTTTCTGTATTTTTTGTCATCTTTGTGAACTTTGATTTATTTGTTCCTTCAATATTCTACTCTTGTTGTCAGTTTGTAACAAAGAGATTAATACCCCTGAGTTTTAGTCAAACTGAAAATATTTTTTTCTCTATAGTTTTTTTTTGTCAAGACAATTAATCAAAAGAAGATGCTAACCATATTGGAAAGATAACTCTCAATACTAACACATCGATCGAAATTGCATGATCTGTTATTTGTCTGCGGAGGGTAACTTCGATCACTGAAAAAATGCTTGAATATTATGTAATAAGTGAAATAAAAGTATATTGTCCGGACAAAATCCTTATTTTAAGATGTTTTTGTCTAAAAATTTATATGTCGACTGTATATGAAGCAATAGAAATACTTCATAGCTGTTTTAATCTCAACTTCGATCCCGAAAAATGTTTTCAAAATTTCCCGGTCATGGTGTGATGATTTCTTTCTTTCAGACCAATCAAAAAGAAAGAAATCCAAACTGGATCTAGTTCAGCGGTAGGAACCAAGAAACAAGTCCGAGATGTAACAAAAGGTACATCGAGTGACGGAATAAGGTCATGCAGACGTTCAGAGGAGCTAATTATTAATACTGATCGAAATTGCCCGCATGATCAAAATATCACGACTTTCCTCTAACATGCAAAACAAAGACAAAAATCCACAGATACTTGTTTTATTAAAAATATCTGTCATCCTCAAGAGAGTAAGGGGACTTAGGAACTATTTTATACGAAACAAGTCGGCAAAAATGTAGGTAATTATCCCCAAATCGGAGACATTCTCCCAATCGGTAGACCGAATTATCTGTCGTTTACAAAGCTACTTTTATCATCCTATGTTATTCTTCTACTGATCTGACTTTTTATACGACCGCAAAAATTTTGCGGTCGTATTATGGTATGGCGCAGTCGTCGGCATCTGTGGCCAGCATAACTTTGTTTCTAGTGGATGGATCATCTTCAAATTTCAGTATGTGGTTTCTTGGCATAATGGCTGTCCCGGGTTTTAATTTTGGGTTTATGGCCCCACCCATTTTAGAAAAAGTGGCCAAAAAAGGGTAAAATTGGGTATTTTTGTGTCTGTGTACAGCATAACTTTGGTTCCAGTGAACAGATCATTTTCAAATTTAAGTATGATGTTTCTTGGCACATACTTTAGCCCTTGCTATAATTTTATGTTCCTGGCCCTGCCCGTTTTAGAAAAAGGGGCCAAAAGGGGTTAAATTAGTTGTTTTCACATATTTGACTGTAGAATCTTTATCATTTATCGGATTTTGATGGGGTTTCTTTCAGTAAACTCCTTAGAAAATTTCCAATCTGGGGTATGCCAACGGATTTCACGTGGCATGTACCGTTCACGAGATAAATGGGGCCCAAAAAGGGCGAATTTCAAAAATTTCATTTTTTTATTTTTAGTCCGATTTTGATGCAATTTTTTCCAAAGGATTCCTAATGAAAAATTATCGTAGCGCTCTACTATTAGATTTTTGGTAACTTGCTTCTTTACCCAGCTATGAGGGGCCGAAGGGGGCCAAAATCATAAATTTACAGATAACAAAAAATTTTTATTTTTCATCAGATTTAGATGGGATTTTTTTCTTTGGATTCCTCTTGATGTAAGCTTTCAGTGTTATGTCAATGGATTTGGCGTAGCTCTTACCGTTTCCGAGCTATGAGGGGCTGAAGGGGCCAAAATTGTAAATTTACAGATAACCTAAAATTTTTATTTTTCGTCGGATGTCGATGGGATTTTTTTCTTTGGATTCCTCTTGATGTAAGCTTTCAGTAGTATGTCAAC
>MJUU01034144.1:1000-27012 GCA_002080025.1 Modiolus philippinarum | reverse complement strand
GGTGAATGTCGGACTTCCACCAGAATTGTCGGAGTTTTAGTGTCCTAATTGTCTCTTCAAAAGTTTTAGGCTAATATCAAGAGGAAAAAAATAAACTCAATGACAACCGGGTTTCATGTGACTTCCCTATCAAAATCGTATTTCCGAATGTATTAATAAATGCCATAAATAAAAAAAAAAAGACAATTGGATAGCTTCGACGAAACATATACATATGTAAAAATATCTCCTCAATTTCCATTTGATCCAGAAAAGTGGGTTAAGACACATCTAATTTCAAAATGTAAGCCTCCGTAGATTCTCATACCGACATGCCAGAATGTTCGGGTTGCATGGAATTTCTATTTTTATGACCAATCAAAATACAGTTTAGCGGATTCCCCTTAAAAATAGGCTCGCACGTATTGTTTGTGACAAAAACAGGAGCCAAAGACGTGGTCTCTTCCAAAATTCGCCGAGGCATTTCAGAATTAAATTATTATCTCAGCAAAAAGGAACTTTTATACTATTGGAAACTTCTTTCTGATAAAACACTTTTATGAAGATGTTAGCATAAAAAAAAATGAGAAAAGTTCGCCGTCTGTTGAGCGTGACATTGTGTAAAAAATAACAAATGCTTTTATGGAATGTTAAGTAATTCTTGGAACTGAATATTCAATGAAATATTCCCTGCAAGGATAAGTGAATATTGATTTTTCTCTGAAGCTATTTTTCGTGTGATTTTTTTTTAATTCAAAGTTATTAATAGCGTGCTATTTATAGGTCGTCACTCACTAAGATTAACCTTGACCTAACAAAACCAAATTACGCAATTTTAAGGCTTATACAGTACTGCCAAGTCTCACGCATTAGGCGTGAGAGTCACGCATTTTCATCTTAAATTTCAGCAAATTCCTTTGATCTTTTTTATTTTCCCTTTGATCTTTATAAATTTTTAGAAATCTCACGCATTCATCTTAAATTTCAGCAAATTCCTTTGATCTTTTTTATTTTCCCTTTGATCTTTATAAATTTTTAGAAATCTCACGCATTTTGCTTCCCAAAACTTGGCAGCCCTGCTTATATTCGTGCAAATTATTTAATAAGTAACAAAATATTTCATATAATATGATCTTATAACAACTTTGAGTTCTGAGAGTCACATATAATTCACGATGTTCATGCCAATTATAAGTTATTTTCTGCCATACGCATAATATTTTTTAAAAATATCATCTCGATATTCCGACTATTTGAAATATGAAAAGCAAGCTTTTCCAAAATAATTAACTGCACTTAGAGATAATTACTTCGTATACACAAGTAGATAAATGTTGACAAGTACAATTGACAACAGCAGGTGAGTTAATCCTCTGTTTATCAATTTCTCGGACATCCGTGAATGTCGGTGAATGTCGGGTTGGTTGTCGGACATTCACCCCATTTCACACACAATTCACCGACGTCGGATTTGAGTGATTTTCAACTGAATGCCTCTGTTTGTACTGTATGCATGAAGGAATATAATTATTGTCCAAAACCAGGAAGGGGAGATAATTGGACTTTGACTTTTCATTGATTCCCCATGTATGGGTTACCTCGTAAGCACAACTCCTCTTAAACAACTTGAAGGAATTTAATGAAACGTTACACAAAGTAAGAACACTATATGGAGATGTGCATGAAGGAATATAATTATTGTCCGAAACCAGGAAGGGGAGATAATTTGACTTTGACTTTTCATTGATTCCCTGTGTATGGGTTACCTTGTAAGCACAACTCCTCTTAAACCACTTGAAGGATTTTGATGAAACTTTACACAAAGGAAGGACACTATATGGAGATGTGCGTGAAGGAATATAATAATTGTCTGAAACTAGGAAGTGGAGATAATCCGACTGACTTTTCGTTGATTCCCCATGTATATGTTACCTTGTAAGCACAACTCCTCTTAAACCACTTGAAGGAATTTAATGAAACTTTACACAAAGTAAGAATACTATATGGAGATGTGCATGAAGGAATATAATTTTTGTCAGAAACCAGGAAATGGATATAATTCGATTTTGAGTTTTCATTGATTCCCTATATATGTGTTACCTCGTACGCACAACTCCTCTTAATCCACTACAAGGATTTTGATGAAACTTTAGACAAAGGAAGAACACTATATGTAGATGTGTAAAATGTCAAATAGGCTGAAAAAAAGGGGAATTTTATATTTCTCTGATTTAGACAAGAGTGTTTTCATTGGAACCCTTATGAAAATTTCTTTCTTGAAGATTATATCATTGTTTCCATACTTGTATTGTGTCCACACTTGTACTGTGTCCACACCAACTTAATTTTGCATTGACCATATCGATTCAGGGTTCAATGAGCGGGGGGTATATTTGGCTGCCATTCGGCGACAGCTCTTGTTTCCATTAGTAATAACACATGCATGTTATTTTTCTGTAATATAAACTCATACAGGTTAGGTACTTGACTGATGTAGCAGCCATATCTTTGCTTTACAGTAACAATGATTGTTTTCAGTAGTTAGATTTTATTTCAGAAACACATATATTGTTTTACTCAGGGGTCCAAAAAGGAGTGGTAACTTAATTAGTGGGGCTGCAAACTTTGATTGACTGAATTTCATTATATTTTAATATTTTTACACTGGAAAATAATTTCTTTACAGAGTCAGAAAAGTATGAAGCAAGAGAGTATTTCACTGGGAAATCCACCAACACTGCAGGCAGCCATGTTTCAGAGAGTACACCTAGACAAAATACATCAATCCACCACCAACACCAACAAAGGAATGAAGTTGAACCAGTTCCAGAAAGGCTGGTACAAGTACAGCCCAGAAATACTTGTACTAGCACAACACCCAAAAGAAAAAGACCAGACAAAGATTGTTTTTTGTCAGAACAAAGTATGCAACAGTCATCTATAGATAATGGTTCCTTATCCAGTGAAAGTCAGGAATCCAATCACCCTGGATTAGGATTGAGAATAATAGACTCACAGGGAAATATGAATCCATATGAGGGCAATTTGTGCAATAAACAGACAGTTGAGTGTATTGACTTGGAGAGCGATGAGAACACAGTTGACAGTGAACTAGTAAATAAGAGACCAGATGAAGGAGGATTATTTATGGAAGTTACAAATGAATCAGACATGGGCCACAGAGAAACAGTGCCGGAAACACAACCTTCTGGTAAATTATTATCACATTATTATTTCTATTACCATGCAAAAACTACAGTAAAAGATGCATTTTTGTAGCTTTCATGAAGTTCTTGATTTTAATGCACACATACTATTATTTATTGCAATTTTAAAATAGAAACCTGTTTAGGTATATAGGTGTGATCTTTGTTAGATGCCATGGTGGTTCAAATTTTGCTCAAGTGATTGTAATGAATTTGTCTTCACATAGATGTAGTATTAATTTGAATAGAGGAACAAACTTTTGTGAAAGTAAATTGCTGTGAAAATGACCTATTCATGCTATTGTACTGTTGTAAGGGCTATTCCATTAAAATTTATGTGGGGAGGGGGACACACTTTGTTCAATANCCCCCCCCCCCCCCCCCCCAAATGTATTAAAAACTATTCAAACACCTACACCAAATGGATTTTAACCCCCCACCAAGAGAAAAACAAAAAATCTATGTCCTCTTTCCACCTTTACTTAAATGGAACGGCCTTAATCAATGATTTGTTGAAAAAGCAGTCGCAAAAGTTAGCTGATGTGTACAGGTAGGATTCAAAGTATTGAGTTCGATATGTAGTTTTTACATTATATAATAATTGATGAAACAGTACAGTCAGAGAATTACCATGATAAATCACTGTGATAGACATCTCACTCTAAATTTTTAAATGAATATTTTTTAAAATTTCCTAATTGAGCTATCATCATAATTAGTCCCCTACCGGCTTCGCCAAAGGGGACTTTATTTCTTCTACATGTCGAGTGGTAGACTGTATTCTTTCAGTAAATGCAAGAGAAATCATGCTGATAGATTAAACAGGAAATAAAATATGCAGAACTCACTAAGCAGAGTGACATGTGTATCACAGTGATTTATCATTGTAAGTTAAATTCTGATTTGTTTTACAGGATTAGTTTCTGTTATAAAACTAGAACTGCCAGATAATGACGAAGATGGACAACAACATCAAGTTTTACCCACCCTGCAAAGAGGTAGTGAATCAGAAATGAATATTCATCCATCAGCTCAAAGCAGTTCTTTATGGCAACCGTCATCAATATCTAACGAAGGATTATTGACATCAGAAACAGCGGTGGCAGCAGAAATTGAAAAGTCCTTACAAACAGGTAAACTTATACTGAATTACCATGAAATAAATAAGGGTACAGAAAGCACTAAAGCAGACAGTGACAAACAGGAAGTAGATGGCGTTTTTAAAATATTTCAGAAAACTATTTTTCCAGGTTATGAATTAAAAATGTGTAATATTTGTTTTGGTTTGTTTGACTCCAATATTCAAGTTATGAATCATTTTCGTGTTGAACATCCCGGCAGCTTGTTTATGTTTACATGTATTTACTGTGGTGAGGGGTTTTCAAAAGAAGGAATATTAGGACAGCATATTAGGACCAACCACATGGGAAAACAAAGTACGACTTGCATTCTATGTGGTAAAACATTCACCCAGCTTCAACACTTCAAAGGTCATCTGAATACACACCGAGGAGTGAAAGCTTTCAAGTGTAAAACATGCAACAGAGGCTTTACATACAAAACACAGTTAACGTGCCACGAACGACAATGTGGAGGCTTAAATGGAAAATTTGAATGTAAAATTTGTCATCAACAGTTTCTGATGCGTAATCATTTATCTGAACACATGCATGGCATTCATACAAAATCCAAACCTAGATATTCATGTGATTACTGTAAGGAGAGATTTGTGTGGAGAGGATCGTGTATCAGACATAAGAAAAAGTGCAGTCTTAATCCAAACAATATGCACAATTAAAACATTAATTTGATTTTATTTTTATAAACAATATTCTTTACCATTGACTATGTATTATTGAAGTCTAGTCGGAACAATGATTGATGTTTAATGTCAGTTTTATTTTTGTTATTATTTGTTAAGAAATAACATGTGTTAAATTTGAATAAAAGTTGAGAAATTGATTTATTAGATATCATGTATAGCATCATTTTTGTGTTGCCTGCTGTAAGCAGAGTTGACACATAGGGATTACTATCTGTTGTCTTACGCTGTCGTCTTGTGTCGTCTGTCTGATTTAGAATCAGCAACTCCTTTAAAACTTCTAGTCCTAAGAATACTTCTGGAAGTCCTTGTTTTGAGTTACCGTATTCCTCGCATTAAGCTCCCAGGGCGCTTAGAAAATTTGGAAAGGGGGCGCTTATTAAGTAGGACAAAAACTGGGTTCCAAAATGAAGCTCTTGTAACGAAATTCTTCGATCTTTCATAAGCACACGATGTAACGTAATCAATGTAAAAATGCTTCAAATATCGAAATCATTGACAAACAGAAGTAAAAAATAAGGTGGATCAGTTGTTTTAACCAATATGAAATGAAAAACATGATAACTCAATTGTTTACAACCAGAAATTTGGATGCATATTCATGCGCAATTGATGAAAAACAAATCAATGATGGAAAAATTACAAAAATAAATATGAAAATTATGGGTTTTAGTTGGAATTTTGAGGACGAAAATTATGGGGTTAAGTTGGAATTTTTAGGGGCACTTAAGGATTTCAAACGAAAATAAGGGTTGGGGAACTTATAGTGGCAGGGGTGCTTAATACAAGGAATACGGTAAGTACTAAATTTGGCTAAGAATTGCTTAAATCTGCCCTAAAGGGTTTCAGTATCTAGAATAAAGTACATATTAGTTGGAGATTTAATAAATCTAGTGCACCAGTCTTAGCTGCAGTTTGTAAATTAAAGGCAGAATGGGATATTTGGCTCAAGTACTACCAAACAGCGTTATGAGTTCCGCGGGGTTATACTGATTAGTACTGATCTCATCAGGAATTTCAGTAAAAAGCAAAATATTAGGTTTTGCACAAGCATTTGCATAGTAGTTGGACCGCACACATAAGGCTCCTTGAGGTGTAAAAAAAGATATGAGCAACAGGTGACAAAAGGGATGTCACAAATAAGAAAATACCAAAGTTACTGTAAATTTAGTTTCCGCATATGGCCATTTCGACAACCTTTTTTTCTCAATGCAGATCGAATCAAAACATTTGGAAGAACATAAGCCAAAATTTTGTAAAATCTGATAGAGAACAAACAACATGAATAACCAAAAAAAAATCTAAATGAAAAGCCAAAATAAGGACAGAGCTATACAAGAGGGAGATACTCCAAGGACTTCTCTAGATTACCACCACAGCAAGAGATGATTGTGCAGTTGTGTAGGCATGAGAAAAGGTGACTAGCCTGACAAGGTCACATTAAAAAATACAACTTTTCGATTCTGATGTAATGTGCACAGTTTCGTTTGTGACCTAAGTGTTACATCTACTTGCTGTAAAAGCCAAATAAGGCAAATGCAAAAATAATAGGAAACTGAAGGTCTAATAAAAATGTACCATAATATACCATATCCGAGTTCTGGTATCATATTTTGTATCCAGCTTCAAAAATGCAGTTACTGTGTTACTGTGTCAGTTTCCCTCTAATGATCATTTCAAGCTTTGTAACCATATACTTCACAAAAAGGATATGGGACCATAACACATATGTTGACTCCAACTGTAATAATTTTAATGAGCTGTATGGCCATTTCTGAAATTTATTCCTCATCAGCAGCACTAGAACCCAAACAAAGGAAATCCATCTAAAAAAAATGTTTAAAATGCATAAAACCAAACGAGATCCGAATAATCAATAATATCAAATATTGCTAAGGACAAAACTACGATGGAGGGATGTCCACATTCACCTTAAATTATACACTTGTTCAAATTTCATTATGCTGTACTTTGTGTAGCTTAGGATTATATTTTTAACATGTTTAAAGTCTGTCTTAAAAAAATGCAAATTAATGTTTTTATGTTAAGGACAACTGATGGTAAAGCATACAAATTATTCTAAGGGTCCATTTGCATCTTTTATATTTTCTTGTTAAATATCACAATATTTCAGAATCTTTGCTATGTTAACATCTTTAATGTGCTTTCATTGTGTCATGCATTGATTTGAATATTAAGCACCATTTTTGTCTCCCCTCGACAAAAGGTGTGGAAAGCGAGACGTGCATACAATGTATGGCTACAGCAGTGGCAGAGGCGTAAACTTTCATTTTAAGTTTATGTGATTAGGTCATTTTCTCATGTATTAAAATATCAGTCATTGTCAGAAAGAGATGTTTTGTTATCAGTTTTGTGAAGTCCTTTTTTCAGAAGAAAAAGCCTAATCATTGATTGCCTTTTGGAACTCCTCTGGAGTTACTGGTATATGTATATCTAAAAAAGACTGAAACAGAAGAAGGAAAAGTTTGATGTTTTATTGAAACACAGAAATGTGAAGGTAACTTTTATATTTTTTTTTTCTCATAAATGTTGTCTATTGGAATGTCATTTCAGTAAATTTAAAGGGATCCAAATGGCAATCAGTGTAAGGCAGCAACCAATTATATATAATTAATTTCCTGGAGGTGTGGGAGGCAGTAATGGTTTAAGAGCTTGATGCTAAATTTGGAGACAATAATCATTTCTCTCGGAAGATAAAGAAAGGGAAAAAAATTATGGTGCAGGGCTTTTCCTGTGCAAGTGTATATATGAAAAGAAAGACTTATTGCGCAAAATTAGAAAATAAGAATTTTGGCTTTCTTCCCATAAAAAGCACCTTTGAATCCATATCCCCAGAAAATCAAATAGTTGCTGACTTAAAAGGCACTGTTAAATCACAATCACAATAAAGTCACAATCTAAAAATTGACAATCTTCCAAAAATTGCCGCTTTCCATGAAAACAGCCAATAGAAGACATGGTCCTGTGAAGCTATATTACATGGGTTACTGTCCAATTAAATGTTTCAATTTATTTGCTGTCACAAATGTAACTATGACTTTCTCTTTTAATAAATTGAAGTCCCAGTAGGCCATTTGCCAATTACCGAATTTGTTTCCATTCTTTAAAATGTTCACTCCAAGGGGCGTATATGTAACTAAATCGAAATCAAGACGATGTGACACTGGATAAATCATCAGATTTACCTCAGAAACTCTTATAAAATTAGAACCCTGGTAAATAAAATCTATTGAGATTTACCCCAGGTCAATCGAGGCAATTCATTCATAAACAGAAATCGGTATATCTGGAAATCCCCAAGCTTGTCTGGTATAGAATTGCTTCCCTTTGCATAAGCGTGTAAAACACAAGATCTCTTTCTAATAGGAAATTAGACTATTGAAAACTCTACAAGGCATTGCAAGTTTTTCTATCATTCATAAATTTGACCAAAATTGAAGATCGCTGATCACTCTGGAAAAATCTAAATTCGCCGTTTCAGAAACTAAGTAATTGTGCATGTTGTGTGAGCAGTGATTTTATTTTAAATTTTGGTGTACAAACAATCAATTTTTAACCACTGTTGTTATGCTATTTACGTTCTTACCAAATCAGAATATTTTGGTGTACGGTCTACCCACAATGCTTTAGTTTCTGTAACAGCAAATTTCTTACACTTATATTAGATATCATCTTTAACATGAACTCTTTTTAGAATCTAATAGTTTTTACATACATATGTGGCATAAGGAAACAACTGATTTTGATGTCACCTTTGTTTTAATGATTTACTACAGCTTATTCAATGAATTGGACGTGGCCTATTTCTATATTCAAATTAGCTACCAAACCATAGTTTTAATGTTCCTTGTGAAAATTTCTTATTTAAAAAAATATATATATATTTGGCCTAATTTATGCTTCAAGTAGGTTGACCTTTTTAAAGAGGGGACTATCGGTACTGTAAAAAGGATCTATAGAACTAAGGTTCCACAGCTGTATGTAAATGTGCGCGCTTTAGTAATGCAATGTAATAAATTGGTAAAAAAAACTTTTTTGCCATGAACAATGATTAAAATGTAACACTTGTTACCTGGAAAGATTTGTAAATAAGACAACAGTGAGATTTATTGATAAAGTGAGACAATTACGATACGATAAGTTTTTAGCTCACCTGGCCTGAAAGGCCATGTGAGCTTTTGCCATCACTATGCGTCCGTCGTCTGTCGTCCGTCTGTCAACAATTTCAAAAATCTTCTCCTCTGAAACCGCTGGGCCAAATGTAACCAAACTTGACTTGAAGCATTACCAGGGTATGGCTTCTCAAAATTGTGTTCGATTAGTCGGCTGGTCAAACAACATGGCCGCCATTGCTAAAAATAGAACATAGGGGTAAATTGCAGTTTTTGGCTAATAACTTGAAAACCGTTACAGATATCAAAAATCTGACATAGAGTGAAAATGATCAGCATGATGAGATCTACCCACCGTGCAAATTTGAAGAAAATCTGAAAATCCGTAAAATTTTCAAAATTTTTGCATTTTTTATTTCAAAAAGTATAACAGATAGAGGCCAAGTGTAAATTGTAAAAATGTTCAGCATATCAAGATCTACCCAACCTGGAATTTTGAAGAAAATCCATAAACCCTTGTAGGAGTTATTGCCCTTTTTTCACTGAATTTTGAAAATTTTCTTAATTTTTGTCTTTTATTTCCAAAACTATAGAAGATGAAGGTTAAGTGAATATGATGAAATGCTTACCATGCTGTGGCGACTTCAAAACTGGTGTTGAAAATTGTTGGGTGACCGCCATTTTCAAAATGGCCGCCAAAAAAAATGCAGGAAAATTCAACATTGTCCGATTTTAATGAAATTTGGTTTCCAAATAGATATTGATGTTGCGACTTCAAAACTGGTGTTGAAAATTGTTCGTTGACCGCCATTTTCAAAATGGCCACCAAAAAAGGCGGAAAATTCAACATTGTCTGATTTCAATGGAATATGGTTTCCAAATAGATATTGATGTTGCGACTTCAAAACTGGTGTTGAAAATTGTTTGTTGACCACCATTTTTAAAATGACCGCCAAAAAGGCGTGAAAATTCAACATTGTCCAATTTCAATGAAATTTGGTTTCCCCAAATAGGTATTGATGTCGAAACTTCAAAACCAATGTTAAAAATTATTCGTTGAATGCTGTTTTCAAAATGGCCCCTGAACAAGGCGGGAAAATTCAACATTATCTGATTTCAATTAAATTAGGTCTCCAAGTGGATATTGATGTCACTACCTCAAAATCGGAGCTGAAAATTGTTTTTTGACCGCCATTTACAAATGGCTTCCAAAAAAGTTGGAAGTCAAAAAAGCCCATCAAAGAAATGTAGAAAACATGATCAGACTTGAAATACAGTACAAGATATTGATGGTGTTCGAGCTATGAAAGTTTTAGAGACTGAAGATCCGCTGTAAANAAGTGTAAAACATGCAACAGAGGCTTTACATACAAAACACAGTTAACGTGCCACGAACGACAATGTGGAGGCTTAAATGGAAAATTTGAATGTAAAATTTGTCATCAACAGTTTCTGATGCGTAATCATCTATCTGAACACATGCATGGCATTCATACAAAATCCAAACCTAGATATTCGTGTGATTACTGTAAGGAGAGATTCGTGTGGAGAGGATCATGTATCAGGCATAAGAAAAAGTGCAGTCTTAATCCAAGCAATATGCAATATTAAAACATTAATTTGATTTTATTTAAAAAACAATATTCTTTACCAATGACTATATATTATTGAAGTCTAGTCGGAACAATTATTGATGTTTAATGTCTGTTTTATTTTTCTTATTGTTTGTTAAGAAATAACATGTGTTAAATTTGAATTAAAATTGAGTAATTGATTTATTAGATAGCATGTGTAGCATCATTTTCATTTAAATCTTTTGAAGATACTGTTAAATGTTTGTTAGGAACTTGTGTTTTTTAGTCATTGTTATGGCAGAGAATTTTCATGGGAACAAACCAAAAAGGCTGAACACAATGAATGGTCCAAAAATAAAATGTCAATATTCGAGTCAGGAAAATCAAACACAGTGCATTAAAATTATAAAGAAGGACAGAAACTATGGAAATGTCTAAAAATTCTTATACATCCCGTCAAAATGTTGTAATCTTATGTTAAAATTCTTGTTTTGCTCAATTTTAGATTTATTTCTTAAGAAATTTGAGCATGTGAACTACAATTGATACCAAATTAAAAGTAAATTTTCCTCAAAATTTTCCTCTAGTCAGTATTTTAAAGTCAAGGATATTTTATTTGATGGAATCATAAAAAATAGAAAAGAGATGTCTTATGCTTAAAAGTAAATTATAATTCTCCAATTTTTAGTGACAACCTAACTTGTGATATTATTAAATTATAGTCTGTGTATGAGGTCGATACGATGGTATATCGACCTGGGAAAAGCATATCAATCGAGGCTGAAATCTGAGGTCGATATGCTTTTGCAGGTCGATATAACATCGTATTGACCTCATCCACAGACTACAATTGTTATATTATTAATTTACATGAACAATATACAGGTATATTATTAATTTGATATCGATTGAGAAATTTGATAAGTGGAGAACTGATCACATGACCCACTGCATTTTTAGAGATTGACTAGAAAACAGCATATCAAAAAGTTATATAGTATGTTACTAAAAATAGAAATGCATATCCCATGTTTCTATGAATGTTTATAATCTTGTTTAAATTTATTTTATGTATTTTTCGGGAATCAATTACATTTACATACACACTGTAATTATATTATAGAGCTAATTAACTTTTTAATATATTAATTTTGAAATATTTCAACTATATCTTGAATTTATAATTTAGACAAACAATAAAAATGGCCTATTCATTGTTCATGTAAATTGATAATATAACAATTGTAGTCTGTGGATGAGGTCGATACGATGTTATATCGACCTGCAAAAGCATATCGACCTCGGATTTCATCCTCGATCGATATGCTTTTCCCAGGTCGATATACCATCGTATCGACCTTATACACAGACTATAATTGAATAAAATACCTTGTTACAAAAGAAAAAATACATGTTTAACAATATTCTGAATAACTTGCACCTTCAACTTAGTAAGGTACATTCATGAATTACTATTGCCTAAACTACAACATATGTTGTAGCATCATCATGTTTAAAAGCTTACGGTAAATAATTTGAAAGGAGAGGTACATGTACATGTAATAGGGTGAATAACAGGAGACATAAATCAGTTATGGCTGCTAAAGCAAATTCACTAATTTATTTTCTTCACTTGCATGTCACATATGCATTATATATGTTTTGCTAAGAATACTTCTGGAAGTCCTTGTTATGAGTGAAGTACTAAATTTGGTTAAGAATTGCTAAAATCTGCCCAGAATTTAGAATAAAGTACATATTGGTTGGTGCTTTAACAAATGTACTGGTCCAGTTTGAGCTGCAATTTGTAAATGAGAAGCAGAAACATTCAAGTTTGTGCTCTCTTCTCATGCTTCTAGCCAAGAAATGATCATTTCTTTGTTAATGTTTTTGTTAGAATAAGCAAAGAATTGTCCTTATATGTTTAGAGTTTGTCAGTGTCCAACAAAATCTGCCATAATCTGTGCTAGGGTTGGTCAATATCTAGCAATTGCTTACCGTATGTCTTAAATAAAGGCATAGGACCTTGCAGGAGTCTTATGTGAGGATCTGCCTGTTATGCCATTTTTTTGTGAAAAATGTCACATTTTACTATTTCCTTACATTTCATGATGGGATATTTTTCTCAAGTACTACCACACAGCATTACGAGTAACGTGGGGTTATACTTGTTAGTACTGATCCCATCAGGAAATGTCAGTAAAAAGCAAAATATTAGGTGTTTCACAGGCATTTGCATTGTAGTTGGACCCCACTCTTAACATGCTTAAGGCTCCTGCAGGGTCCTGCCCATAAGTGCCATTAATCAAAACTAGGAGCATCCATATTCTAGGCACCAGTTATAATTTTTTGAAAATTTGTGACCAAAAAGTATTCATTATACCCCCTGCAAACAAAATTTGGGGGGTGTATAGGAATCACCCAGTCTGTCTGTCTGTCTGTCCGTCCATGAACCTTGTCAGGCATGCTTGGATTTTGATGAAATTTTACACAGTTGTAGTGCACCATCTGAAGATGTGCATGAAGTAGTATGGTTGCTTTCCAACATTTTTTAAGGGGAGATAATTTGTCTGGAATATTTTCTGGAAAAAGGGGGACGAACATTGTCAGCACATGTTCTCATAAACAGCTGCTTGGATTTTGATGAAATGGTATATAGTTGTAGAACAACACCTGAAGATGTGTGTGAAGTAATATGGTAACTTATAATTATATTGAAGGGGAGATAATTTGTCTTTGAATATTTTATGGAAAAAGGGGGACGACCTTGTCAGCGCATGTTCTCTGAAACAGCTGCTTAGATTTTGATAAAATGTTACACAGTTCTTGGAGATGTGCATGAAATTATATGGTTGCTACCCGAAATTTTTAAGTGGAGGTATTACATCTCTTAATATATTCTTGAAATAAGGGGAGAAGAACCTTGTCATCGCATGTCCTCTTAAACGGGTACTTGGATTTTGATGAAATGCCACACAGTTGTAGTACACCACTTGAAGATATGCATGAAGTAATATGGTTGCTTTCTGAAATTTTGAAAGGAAGGTAATTCGTCTTTGAATGTTTTCTGGAAAAACTTGTCATGCTTGTATTGTGTCCACATTTGTACTGTGTCCAAAACTGTATTGTGTCGACACACACTTAAATTTACACTTGCAATATTGATTCAGGGATCAATTAGGGGGGGTTCATTGCTTTCAGGGGCTTTGATGGTAAATTAATGATTAAAAAAAAAAATAATTGATACGACTTACTTTAACAATGTTGAGACTAATTTAGGTGTAAAAAAAGATAGACATATGAATACCAGGTGACAAAGGAGATGTCACAAATAACAAAATCCCGATATTACTGAAAATTTAGTTTCTGCATATGTCCATTTCAACAACTTTTGTCCCTTTAGTGCAGATCAAATCAGAACATTCAGAAGAACATAAACCCAATTTTTGTAAAATCTGATGATGAATATTCAAAAAAAGGTCTAAATGAAAAGCAAAAATAAGCCAAGGACAGAGCTGTGCAAGGGGGAGATACCCCAATGACTTCTCTAGATTACCACCACAGCAAGAGATGATTTTGCCATTGTGACGGCATGAAAAAATGTGACCATGCCTGACGAGGTCACATTCAAAGAACACAACTTTTTTATTCTGATGTAATGTGTACAATTAGTTTGAGACCTAAGAGGTACATCTTCTTACTGTAAAAGCCAAATAAGGCAAAAATAAAAGGAAACTGAAGGTCTTATAAAAATGTACCATAATATACCATATCAGAGTTCTGGTATTCAAATTTTGTATCCAGCTTCAAAAATGCAGTTACTGTGTCAAACTTCTTGTTGTCAATTTCCCTCTCGTCATAGTTAAAAGCTCTGTAACAGTTTCCACATCCACTTTAAATTATACACTTGTTCAAATTTCATCATTTGACATACTGTGATCGTATTATGCTGTACTTCGTGGAGCTGATTATATTTTTAAAGCCTTTCGTAAAAAAAAATGCAAATTTATGTTTTAATGTTATCATGGTTATTAAGGACAATTAATGGTAAAACATATTATCGGCAATATGTACATTTTCTCTTTGATCTTACTGACTGATATTGTCAGTATCTCCGTACTGACCTGATACAAGAAAATATCAGCCAATGACGTCATGAAATTGACATCTTGACTCTTACAATGTTGCCGATAAAAACAATAATGGTAGTTTTGAAGGTCTCGACAGAAAATATCACTAGTATCACAGCTCGTCCTATCGGACTCGCTGCGATACGGTGATATTTTCTGTCTGGACCTTCAAAACTACCATATTATTCTTTGGGCCCATTTTCATCTTTTTATATTTTGTTGTTAAATATTACAATACAATCGAACTTCGATGGCTCGAACACCCAAGAGACTGAGAAAACAGTCCGAGCTAGAGGGATGTTCGAGCTTTTGAGGTGGAACTGTGTTTAAATTCAAACAAAGGGTCCAGAGAAAGTGTTTGAGACATCCATAGTGTTCGATTTACTGCAGTTTGAGCCATTGAAGTCCCAACTGTATTTCAGAGTCTTTGCTATGTTAACATCTTTAATGGGCTTCTCGACAAAAGTTGTGGAAAGCGGGACATATATGTACAATGTATGGCGACAGCAGTGGCGGAGGCATAAACATTCATGTAAAGTTTTTGTGATTAGACTAATAAATAAAATATGAATAGATTTAAAACTGTACATGTGTACACTTTGTTCAATTATTATTATCTAAATTTATGTAAATTCTAAAACCGAAGGATTAACTCCCTCCATCGTAGTTTTGTCCTCAGCCATATTTGATATTACTGATTATTCGTAATTCGTTTGGTTTTATGCATTTTAAACATTTTTCAAAATTATGGATTTCCTTTGTTTGGATTCTAGTGCTGCTGATGAGGAATTAATTTCCGAAATGGTCATACAGCTCATTAAAATTATTGCAGTTTTAGTTATCATATGTGTTATGGTCTCATGTTCATTTACTCCATATCCTTTCGTAAAATATTTACTGTCAAATCTAAATAACAACAAAACAAAAATACTTTTAATTCACTTAAATATGTATCAAGTAATCAAATTAACAGTTTTTTTTATATACATTACCAAAATATAGCACTTGATGCCGCAAATTTACAAAGCTAGCTATGACAGCCGGCTATCTTCAATTTCAAAACAACCACCTTTCGTTTGGCAAAAAAGGAAAACACTGTGATTAGGTGATTTTCTCATGTATTAAAATGTCAGTCATTGTCAGAAAGAGATCTTTTGTTATCAGTTTTGTGAAGTCCTTTTTCAGAAGACAAAACCTAATCATTGATTGCCTTTTGGAACTCCTCTGGAGTAACTGGTATATGTATATCTAAAAAAGACATGTAAGAAGTAAGACTGAAACAGAAGAAGGAAAAGTTTGATGTTTTATTGAAACACAGAAATGTGAAGGTAACTTATATATATTTTTTCCTCATAAATGTTGTCTATTGGAATGTCATTTCAGTAAAGTTAAAGGGATCCAAATGGCAATCAGTGTAAGGCAGCAACAAATTAATTTCCTGGAGGTGTGGGAGGGAGTAATGGTTTAAGAGCTTGATGCTGACAATAATCATTTCTCTCAGAAGATAAGGAAAGGGAAAAAATATTGTGCAGGGCTTTTCCCGTGCAAGTGTTTTGAAAAGAAAGATTTATTGCACAAAATTAGAAAATAAGAATGTTGGCTTTCTTCTCATAAGAAGCATCTTTGAATCCTTATCCCCAGAGAATCAAATAGTTGCTGACTAAAGTCACTGTTAAATCAGAATCACAATAAAGGCACAATCTAAAAGTTGACAATCTTCCAAAAATTGCCGCTTTCCATGAAAACAGCCAATAGAAGACATGGTCCTGTGAAGCAATATTACAAGGGTTACTGTCCAATTAAATGTTTCAATTTATTCGCTGTCACAAATGTACATGTAACCATGACTTTCTCTTTTAACAAATTGATGTCCCAATAGGCCATTAGCCAATTACCTAATTTGTTTCCATTCTTTAAAATGTTGCACTCCAAGGGGTGTATATGTAACTAAATCGAAATCAAGATGATCTGACACTGGATAAGTCATCAGATTTACCTAAGAAACTCTTATAAAATTGGAACCCTTGTAAATGAAATCTATCGAGATTTACCCCAGGTCAATCAAAGCAATTTATTCATAAACAGAAATTGGAAAGTGGTCTATCTGGAAATCCCAAAGCTTATCTGGTATAGAATTGCTTCCCTATGCATAAGCGTGTAAAACACAAGATCTCTTTCTAATAGGTAATTAGACTATGAAAACTCTACAAGGCATTGCAAGTTTTTCTATCATTCATAAATTTGACCAAAATTGAAGATCGCTGATCACTCTGTAAAAGACTCAGAATTCGCCGTTTCAGAAACTAAGGAATTGTGCATGTTGTGTGAGCAGTGATTTTATTATAAATTTTGGTGTACAAACAATCAATTTTTAAACACTGATGTTACGTTATTTACATTCTTACCAAATCGGAATATTTTGGTGTACGCTCTACCCACAATGCTTTAGTTTCTGTAACACTTCTTTAACATGAACTCTTTTTAGAATCTATTAGATTTTACATACACATGTGGCAAAAGAAATTTGAAACAACTGATTTTGATGTCACCTTTGTTTTAATGATTACTACAGCTTATTCAGTGAATTGGATGTGGCCTATTTCTGTATTCAGATTAGCTGCCAAACCATATTAAAGTTCCTTGTGAAAATTTCTTGTTTAAAAAATATATAATTTGCCAAATTTATGCTTCAAGTAGGTTGACCTTTTAAGAGGGGACTACCGGTACTGTAAAAAGGATCTATAGAACTAAGGTTCCACACCTGTATGTAAATGTGCTTTAGTAATAAATTGGTTTAAAAAACTTTTTTTTGCCATGAACAATGATTAAAATGTAACACTTGTTACCTGGAAAGATTTGTAAATAAGAGATCAGTGACATTTTTTATTGATAAAGTGAGACAATTACGATAAGTTTTTTTTTTTACACATGAATGCATTCTTGTGAATGTTGCATGCACAAATTTATTTCCATCTTGTATTCATATTTTACCATTTTAATGCAAAATACAAATATCCTGTTCTTTTTTTTCCAGGTAAGGAAAAAACAAAGCCAAACAGATTTGTTCAAAGCATAATTGACTTGAACCAAAGTGTATTACAACATGGTGTTTTTAGCTGCAATCTTTGTAACAATAGTAGCCAACATTTCCAAAGTGAAGTGGATGTAATCCTACATTTGACAAAGAATCATGGGATAGCTGCCAATAAACAATCACAGTACGTTAGCAAAGCTTTTGAATGCCGTTACAGTTGTGGAAGTGTTTTTCATCAAATTGGTGTACGAAATAAACATGAGAAAAGAGTACACATGAATAGCTTCTCTTGTTCTATTTGTAGCAAAACATTTGGAACCAAGTATGTTTTGGACGCACATATACGTGATCATACCGGAGATAAACTGAAGTGTTCTACGTGTGAGAAAACCTTTTTATATCCTCATTCTCTGAAGGAGCATGAAAGTTGTTGTGAGTTTGGACCAGGGGCAAATCAAAGATTTCCTTGTGAACGTTGCGCTAAAAGTCAATTGAATAGTGAATCACCAATATCTAAAAATAGAAAGTTCTTGTTTAAATCTAAAAAGCTACTTCGACAGCATATCAGAATGGTGCATGACTGTTAATTAAGTAATGACAAAAAAACCTTGGCTAATATTCTGTGATATTATAATCTTTTAAGCTCACTGGACCTGTCAATTCGAGTTAGTACCATCACTGGATCTATCGTTTTCATTGTTAATTTGTTAATCTCTTTGAATTAAGGAACATAAATTTAAAGCAAACTGAATCAAACTGAATCAGAATTGAGGCCAATAAAATATCGAAGATGGCCACCAGCACTTGACAAATTTGAATATTGGTTTCGATGGGGGAGCAGAGAAATTGAAGAAGTTGCCTCTCTTTGAATACTGCTTGATCAATTATAGAATTTTAAATTGACAATATCTCCTATAAGATGCCCATAGAAAATTTCCAATTGTAGGGGGTTGACCATGTTGATTTATAGCGTTGTCATTTACAGGAATGGTTGCATGATGGACAAGAACAAATCATGTGATATTGATTCCTTTAAGAATTCAAGATGGCGGCCATTTCTGGACATACATATATCTAGTTTAACATTAACCCTTAGAAAATTTGTTTAAACTGCCTTATCTTAAGTGGAAGTCACACTAGAGAATCTGACAAAAAATTACAAAAAGTTAAGTATTGTGAGGGCAACAGGCAGTCAGGGGACAGACTGGTACAAATCTGCAGAGTTTTAGACTTGCTTGAGTCTTTTAATTTTATTGGCTTTGTATGCATAGACCTGTTGAAGTCTAAAATTTTAGACCTGATGAAGTCTAATGTTTATTTCCTGTTGCACAGGTGTTTCAAATTTTAGGGATAATTGGACTTGCATAAGTCTAAAATTTGCTAAATTGACCATTTTAATGAGCCAAGGGTCAGTATTTAGAGGTGGGGCGTCCAGACCTAATTGGAATTACATGGAAGTTTTATCAGAAAATTATTGGTTACTGGGGCAAAATTAGGAGAGCAGGTATACAATCAATTAAAGATTGCTATCAAAGATAAAAAATTATCAATATCAACTGACTGCTTTTGCAGATTGGTATGACTTTTTGTTTTGAATTACAAGGCACTAGTCATGATTCTTTTTCAATGATAAACAATATGAAGGATAATTGAAAATACCCATTAAGCACAAAAAACATAAAAATGGTAATTTCTCTTAGACTTGTACAAGTCTGATCAATTTTAAACTTGTTTAGGTCAAAATTGCTCAACAAAGCCTATAATTCCAGACTTGAAGAGGTCTAAAATATAAAGACTTACTCCAGTCTGTCCCCTGACTGGCAGGCAGATGTATGTATGTCTTGTATAAATCTTATTATAAATCTGTTGAGGATATTATGAATTACATATTACTGTTAACCAACTTATTTTTGCGGATACTTTATTTCATGTTTTGTCCATTAAGGAGAACTTTGCGGCGACTTATTTTCACGATTTTCAATTTCTTTCATAGCAAATATATAAGTATTACAAATATTCGCGACGATTTATTTTCGCCATATTTTTAGGCACGCGAAGTTCGTGAAAATAAATCGCTCGCGACAATTAGTTGGTTTACAGTACTTAATATACTTCAATTCGTCACCTGGAACAAGTAGTCATGAGATAAATTTTGAGCTGCAGTGTTTAATTTGTTTCAGTATGTATTTATCATTGTTTGTTGATACTTGTTATTAAGTTATAAAGAAATTTGTGTTTTATCGTTTATCTACTTCCTGTTTGATTACACGCTTGCTCAGAACATAACATCTGACAATGCAGGTAGTGATTTTTTTATACTATCGAAACATGTTTTTGATGTTTAATTGTATTGTGTTGCTGTTGTTGTTGTGCTGACATCAGGTAGCCACTCCACTTGACAGAACAGGAAAGTTGGAGTTTATTTTGATTTATATAGCCTTCTCTTTTTCAGTACACCAATTTGTGATTTAGATAAGTTACTTTTTATACCCGCCACACGAAGTGGCGTGGTATTATGTGATACTCTCAGTCGTGTGTCCGTCCATCAGTCCCTCTGTCCATCTGTCTGTCTGTCTGTCTGTCCGTCCATCCGTCCGTCCCCTGAAGGTTTCCGACTGATATCTTGTGAACGAAATGACACAAGTTTCAAACTTGGTATGTAAGTTGTTTACCACAAAACTCAGGTCAAGTTGGATTTTGGGTTCAGAGGTCCAAGGGGTTCTGGAGTTATGCACCTTGAAACTTTGAAATATTGCAAATTTTAGGGTTTCCAACTGATAACTTGTGAATGAAATAACACAAGGTCTTCAAACTTGGTATGTAAGTTGTTTACCACAAAACTCAGGTCAACAGAGATTTTGGGTTCAGAGGTCCAAGGGGTTCTGGAGTTATGCCCCTTGAAACTTTGAAATTTTGCTAATTTTAGGGTTTTCGATTGATAACTTGTGAACGAAATGACACAAGTTCTTCAAACTTGGTATGCAAGTTGTTTACCACAAAACTCAGGTCAAGTTCGTTTTTGGGTTCAGAGGTCCAAGGGGTTCTGGAATTATGCCCCTTGAAACATCGAAATTTTGCAAATTTTAAGGTTTGTACTTATAACTTGTGAATGAAATAAAATTCTGTCTTCAAACTTGGTATGTAAATTGTTACCACAAAACACAGGCCAAGTATAATTTTAGGTTCAATGGTATGCATATTTCTGCAGTTATGCCCAGTTTAAACTTAGAAATTTTGTGAAATGTGGCGGGGTATCATGTAATGCACCATTACTATTTTTATACTACATTATACCACAGAAAAACTAATGTCTTATAATTAGGTATGATGCTGATTGCATCAAAGTCTTGGTCATTGTCTGTTTCATCTTTAGGTACTTTGAGCACTGGATGCCCAATCCTTATTAAATCTAGAACACAATGTTCCTTGACACAAAATGACACCTGGGAATGGTTTTTATAAGACCGCAAAAAATTTGAGGTCGTATAATGGTATGGCGCTGTCGTCGTCTGGCGTCGTCGTCGTTGTCGTCCGGCGGCGTCGTCTGTAGACACTTTTGTTTTTGGTCAATAAGTTCCAGTTGACCAATCCTTATGAAATTTTACCACAATGTTCCTTGGCACAAAAGGAAAGCTAGGGTGGGTTTTGGATATTTTGTCCCCTCCCGTTTAAAAAAAAGGGGCCAAAAAGGGCAAAATTGGGTGTTTTCACATATTTGGCTGTAGAATATTTTATTATTTATTGGATTTTGATGGGGTTTCTTGCGTTGTGTTCCTAATTAAATTTCCTATCAGTAGTATGCCAACAGATTTTATGTGGCATGTACTGTTCAGGAGATAAATGGGCTCAAAAGGGGCGATTTTCATAAATTTTATTTTATCTATTTTTGTCCGATTTTGGTGCAGTTTTTTGCAATGGATTGCTTTTGAAAATAAACATAGAGGTGCAGCATCAGATTTTTGTTTTGACAATTTGTTTCTTTTCTGAGGTATGAGGGGCCAAATGGGGACAAAATTGCAAATTTGCAGATTACCTAAAATTTTTATTTTTCATCGTATTTCGATTAGTTTTTTTTCTTTGAATTCCTCCTGATATAAGCTTACAGCAATATGTCAACAGATTTTGCATAGCTCTTACCGTTTCCAAGCTACAAGAGGTCAAAATTGCAATTTTTCGAAATATGTGAAACCTTTATTTTTCATTGGATTTCGATAGGAATTTCTTCTTTAGATTCCTCTTTATATAAGCTTTCTGTATATTGTTGACATACCTCTTGCCTTTTCCAATATATATATAAGGAATTATAAGAGCTAATTTTTATTTTCCTTAGTTTGTGTGCAGCTAATTACTGGGTCAAGCTCTTTATTGTGTGCATTTAATTACTGTATCAACCATTTTACTGTGTCCTCATTCATTTTGAATTACACTTGTTCAAATATCAGTGTTTGACATGCTGCGGTCGTATCATGCTGCGCTCGGCGTAGCCCTTTATTTGCATTGTGATCAGCCATTTGAAAAAAGTACAAATTGGGTGTTTTCATTGGCTTCAGAATATAAATTATTTGTAAGTTTTTGATGGGTTTTCTTTCAGAGTGCTTGGGAGAAAATTTTCAATCTTCAGTTTGTCAAAGGAGTTCACATCGTTTGAATATACCATTCACGAGATAAATAATTAAATACCGAACTTACTGTAATTTTAGTTTCTGCATCTGGCCATTTCGACAACTTCAGTGTCCCTTCAAATCTAAACGGGGCCAAAATAAATTTGGCCAAAAAAAAATTTATATTGAAAATTTTATGTCCAATTATCAATGATTATGATGCACATGTTGTGAAATGAATATGAAAAAGAAAGGAAATGGGGTAAATGTCAAGGAGACAACATCCCATATCCAGGTTAAAACGACCCAAAACAAAGCATCTAGGGGTCACCATAAGGTCTTCAACGCAGTGAGGAACCTCACACCACATAGCAAGCCCTAAATGGCCCCAAAAAGGTAAAAAAAGTTAATAAATCAATGGAAACAAACTACTTACAATAACCCAATATGAAGAAACTAAAATTTTATAAGAAGACGAGAACAAGCCAATGGCCAACATATTCCTGACTTGGGACAGGCGAAAAAACTGTGGTGGGGTTAAACTCGTTTTCTTGGATCCAAACCCTCCCCCCTATGTGTGGAGAATGGCTAAAAAATAAATACACAAAAAGACTCACAGTAAAATTCAAACTAGAAAAAGTCCAACTTCTTAAGATAATTAATATATTGCTAAACCATCAGATTCTTGATAACTCAATTTAATTTCAGAGCTTAGACATTTAGATTTGGAATAATGTCATCATAATTTAGTTGAAGATTTTATTGTTTAGTTGATTTCTTGTATGTGTTTTTACACACCGTGTTTGCAAAATACTTTGATTTTTAACTCTCAAAGAGAAATTTAATCATCAAATATTTCATGTATTCAAAAATTTGGTCTGAAGTTTAGAAATAGTGTTTTACTTTGTAAAAGCAACTTTCTGGTATTAGCAACTTTCTGGTATATCATGCAATGACTACTACTTCATGTTGCATGTATTTCGAGTTTAATACAACTCTGTCAAGTATTTCTTGACTTGTATTTAATCTGTATCTAATAAATAATGAATTGTATGTGTAAGTAATTTATGGGTCTATTGAATGACTACTTCCTGTTTCCTGATGCATTCAAAATAACAAGGTTCTTGTATAGGCTGTATCTGTTGGAATCTTGGTATTGAATAGTTGTATCTGGTAATTAGGAAAATTCAGGTCCAATATAATTTTCATGGTTTTCATAAAAATTAGGATTTCATTGGCACTTACAAATTCATTCATGAAAAATGCATTTTGTTGGAAACTAAATTTCATGCTTAAATTGAACCATGAAATCCATGAAAATTAGAACCCCACGAAAATTAGTTCACAGTAGTTAATTATTGGACCTGAAATTTCCTAATTACCAGATACAACTATTCAATACCAAGATTCCAATAGATACAGCATATACAAGATCCTTGTTATTTTGAATGCATCAGGAAACAAGAAGTAGTCATTCAATAACACATTAATCTGGTGCAAACGCCATCCAAAACGGAAAATATTGAAAAAGGGGGAATGTGCAAGAAATGCCTGATTTTTCATTTTTAGCTCACCTGGCCAAAGGCCATGTGAGCTTTTGCCATCACTTGGCGTCCGTCGTCCGTCCGTCTGTCCGTTAACTTTTATTCAAATATCTTCTCCTCTGAAACTACTGGGCCAATACTAACCAAACTTGGCCTGAATCATCACCAGGGTATGCTCTTTCAAGTTTGTGATTTTTATGTCCGTAGACCAAACAACATGGCTGCTGTTACTAAAAATAGAACATAAGGGTAAATTGCTGTTTTTTGCAAATTACTCAAAAACCATTACAGATATCAAAATTCTGACGTAGGGTAAAAATGATCAGCATGATGAGATCTACCTGCCCTGCAATTTTGGAGAATATCCGTTTACCCGTCTTGGAGTTATTGCCCCTTTTCCATAAAATTTTCAGTTTTTCGTTACTTCAGGTCTTATATATTGAAATTGATAGAAGATAGAAGTGAAGTTTGTTAAACAAAAATGGTCAGCATAGTAAGATCTACGTGTCCTGCAATTTTGAAGAAAATCTGATAACCCACATAGGAGTTATTGCCGCTTTTTCTTTGAATTTTCACAATTTTTGAACGTTTTTACTTTTATTTAAAAAACTGTTTGAGATAAAGGTTAAATGTGAATTGCAAAAGTGTTGAGGTTTTCCAGAACTACAATTTCTACATATGTCCAGCAGGTTCGCATCTCATCCAAGATGGCCACCAGTGGGGAAGATAGTTTAACATTATAGGACCCTATGGGAAATGCATTCAAAGATCTTCTCTGAAACCACTGAGCCAATTGGGACCAAATTTTGTCACAATAGTCCTTCGGTGATCCCCTTTAAAGTTTGTGATTTTTGCGTTTGTACCTCATCCAAGATGGCTGCCAGCGTGGAGCACAGTTTAACATAGGGACCCTATGGGAAATGCATTCAATTGTCTTCTCCTCTGAACCCACTGAGCCAATTGAAACCAAACTTGGTTACAATAGTCTTTAGATGTTTTCCTTCAAAGTTTGTGATTTTTATGTTCATACCTCATTCAAGATGGCCGCCAGCAGGGAACATAGTTTAACATAGGGAACCTATGGGAAATGCATCAAAAGATCTTCTCCTCTTCTCTTCTTCTACCAAGCCAAATTGAACCAAACTTGGTCAAAATAGTCCTTGGGTTGTCCCCTTTAAAGTTTGTGATTTTTACGTTCTTACCTCATCCAAGATGGCCACCAGCGTGGAAAATAGTTTAACATAGGGACTCTTAGGGAAATGCATTCAAATGTCTTCTCTGAACCTACTAAGCCAATTGGGACCAAACTTGGATACAATTGTCTTTAGGTGATCCCTTCCAAAGTTTGTGATTTTTAGTTTGTACCTCATCCAAGAATGAAAATGTAACATCTGCTGAACTGATTTATAGTATGAATGGGTGGTCTATAGGTGACAATGAATAAAACCATGTGAGCCTCTAGTTAGTTCGCCTCAACGAAGTTGAGGGGGACTATTGGAGTACCCCCGGCGTCCTCGTCCGCATTTGGGTATACATCTAAGTAACTATGCAAAGTAGGGTCATCAAACTTGGCGTGCAGGTGCATCTTGGGTTAACTCACAGCCTCCAAGAAAATTAGGTCTCTCTGACCTATATTTTCCGCTTGAGTGGCTTGCATTCAAATTTGCATTTTAGTTCATATCTCAGTTACTATATATAGTACAATAATCTAACTGTGCATATACATGCATCTCTGATGGTAGGTCAGCATCCAGGCAAAATTAGGTCACTTTGACCTATATTTTTCGCTTGAGTGACTTACATTCAAGTTTACGTCCGAGTTCAGATCTCAGTCACTGTACATGGTAGGATAATCTAACCTTGCAAGTGCATGCATCTCAGATGGTAGGTCAGCATCCAGGTAAAATTAGGTCACTTTGACCTATATTTTCCGCTTGAGTGACTTACATTCAAGTTTACGTCCGAGTTCAGATCTCAGTCACTGTACAT